>BLBF01014163.1:2363-14338 GCA_015471245.1 Laticauda colubrina
AAACTATGTCATTAACCATTTAGATGTAGAAACTGCTTATCTACATGCACCATTGCAGCACACTATATATTTAAGAAAACCAATTGGTATAAAAGACAATAAAGTAAATAGTAATGATTGTTGGAAACTCAAAAAGAGTCTTTATGGCTTGAAACAATCTGGGTTTGAGTGGAACCAATATATTGTAAAAGAGTTAAACAATATAGGTTTTAAATCTGGTTTAGCAGATCCGTGTGTGTTTAAAAGAGAAAATAATGGAACGGTGTCATAATTGTTATTATTTACAGATGATATTGCTTTGATAACTAAGACTAATAATGAAGCTAATGAGATTATATCATTATTAGCCAAAAAGATAAAATTAAAGCATTTAGGTGAAATTAAAAGGTATCTAGGATTGACAATTAATAAAACAAATAATGGTTTTAAGATATCTCAAGAAGATAAAATTTGCCAATTAATTAAAACGTTTAAAATGGAACTTTGTAAACTGGCAAAGACTCCAATGAGTCAGGAAGTTTGCCAAACTAATGATCAAAGTCCCAAATTTGATAAGTCCATATGTCAATCTTTGATTGGTAGCTTATCATATATAAGCAATTGGTCAAGGCCAGATATAGCTTATAGTGTAAATCAGCTGGCATGTTTTAATTCAGATCCAAAATAATGTCATTGGCAATCATTAAAAAGAATTTTAAGATATCTTAAAGGAACAATGAACCATGCGTTGTATATAGAACCAAAGGGTGATTTGAGTCTTAGTGCTTATGCAGATGCAAGTTTTGCAACTGATATAAACACTAGAAAATCAACATCTGGGATGGCTATATTATTTGGTAAGACACTAATAGGGTGGAGGTCAATCAGACAACAGCATATTAGCTTATCCACGTTGGAAGCTGAATTTTCATGTCTGTCATTATTATGCACTGACTTGATTTTCTACAAACAGTTATTATTAGACATGGGTATAACTGTAAAAGATTCCATTATTGTGTAAGAGGATAACCAAGCAGCTATAAAGTTAGCTACTAGTATTGCTGTAAAAACTAGATCAAAACATACTGATTTAAGATATTTAAATGTTAGAGAATCAGTGAAGAATGAACTAATTAAATTGGAATACTGCATGACAGAAGAAAACATTGCAGACCAATTTACAAAAGCTCAAGGAGCAATTAAGTTTAAAGAGAGTTGTAACAAATATAATTTAAAGATGTAAATGATTCATAGTTATTATTTAACCTAAAAAGGGAGAATGTTAGGGATAACATTGTTTACCCTAACTGGTTTAGGTGAAATAACTATGATTCATAGCTGTGTATGTTAAAGTGTCTGCAGCTTTAACTGTGGGATAGTAATTAAGGGAGTGGCTATGAAAACACTTTAAAAGAAGCAAGACTACAGCTTGCTCTCTCTCTGGCTTTGATGATCCCTGGTTACTGCTTGGAATCAAGACTGCATTGCTCGAATGGGAGAGACAACAAAGGACTGATTTGTAAGTGAACTGACATAGGATATTCTACATGGACTTTGCTAACTGAATATCCCTGAATGGACTGACTACTTGATACATGACTATTGGACTGTTATTTGACTATGCTATGAACTTATAATGGAATAAACTATATTCTTGATAGCACAAGCGTATCTGTTATTTTTACTGTATGTTAATAAACATACAAGCTTAGCTCACTCATTTATCTGTGTGCCTATCTGACTAACGCTGCACATTCTGTTTAGCTTGTCTCCCTAACCCTGGTTGGGGAACCCAGGCTTAACACAATGAATGGATGTTAGGCCTTTCACGAGGAAGTTCAGGTACGGGTACAAAATCTTGTCCCGAAGCTACTTTAAATGGAGTAAATCCAGTACTATGTACAGAGTTGTTATATGCCACTTTGGCAAATGGTAATAAGTCAGACCAGTTATCTTGTTGATAATTTATGTAGCATCTAAGATACTGTTCTAACACTGTGTTAGTTCTCTCACAGGCCCCATTGGTTTGAGGGTGGTGGACGGAGCTTAAGCTCTGGACGGAGCCTATCAACCTCAGGAATTTTTTCCAAAAATTTGAGGTAAATTGGACCCCTCTGTCAGAGATTATGTGTTCCGGAACGCCATGTAACCTATAGATATGTGAAATAAACAGTTTAGCCAGCATCTTAGTAGATGGTATCTTGGAACAAGGTATGCAATGTACTTGTTTGGAAAACAAATCGGTTACTACCCAGATAACCGTGTTTCCACTGCTTTTGGGTAATTCTACTATAAAGTCCATAGAGATTTCCTTCCAGGGGGCTGTTGGTCTAGCTACATTTTGTAACAACCCTACTGGTTTACCAGGAGGTCTCTTTGCCGAAGCACAAATTGGACAGCTAGCTGCATAAGCTTCAATGTCCTTCTTTAAAGTCGGCCACCAGAATTGCCGCTTAACCAGGTGTAAGGTTTTCACAAATCCAAAGTGACCAGCTGCTTTAGAATAATGAGCTTGTTGTAGTATTTGGCCCCTCAGCACCTGTGGCATATACAACTTGGTCCCCACCCAAGCCAAACCATCTCTAACTGTATAGTCATTTGAATGAGCCAGGAACCAATCATCCAGTTTTAAAGCTTCTTTTAGTTGTTCGGTTAGGTCATTCGATAAATCCACTTCTTGTTTCTTCTTTTGGGCTCTGGTGATCACCAGGGCAGCTAGATGTTTGGTCAAAACAATTGGACTTATCACCTCCTGGTGCATACTATTATATTGGGGTAGTCTAGAGAGAGCATCCGCCATGAAGTTCTTCCCCCCTGGAATGTGCTTCAGTGAGAAATTGAACCGCTTGAAATACTGGGCCCAGCAAACTTGTTTAGGGGACAGCTTCCGAGGCGTTTTTAAGGCTTCCAAATTTTTATGATCAGTCCATATCTCAAATGGATGTTTTGCTCCTTCCAGGAAATGTCTCCAGGTCAGTAAGCCTCAATGAACTGCAAAAGCTTCTTTTTCCCAGACGGCCCACCTTCTCTCGGTTTCAGACAGTTTACGGGAGGTATACGCACAAGGCTGTAAGGTCTCTTTCTCGTTGATTTGAAGTAACATGGCTCCAACAGCCACATAACTCGCATCGGCTTGAATCACAAAAGGAGCTTCCATATCCGGGTGCTTTGGCACTGGTTCTGTAGCAAACAGTCATTTTAGCTTTTCAAAAACTGCTTGGCACTCCATGGACCACTCCAATTGATTTTCTCGGCCTTGGCTTCACCTCCCCTTTTGTTTTTAAGAGATTTGTGATGGGCATTGCTATCTTAGCAAACATCAGGATAAATTGCCGGTAAAAATTTGCAAATCCCAAGAAGCTTTGAAGTTGTTTTCTGGTACGTGGTGGAGCCCATTCCAATACGGCACGCACTTTCTCTGGATCTATTTCTATGCCTTCAGATGAAATGCGATATCCCAAATAGTCAATTTTCTCTTGATGGAATTCACACTTGGATAGTTTAGCATACAACTTAGCAGCACACAGTTTCTGTAGAACTGTTTCACCAGTTTCACATGTTCATCCAGAGTTTCCTTGTAGATAAGGATGTCATCAAGATAAATCAGAACCCCCCTGTATAAATGTTCTTGTAACACCTGATTGATCATCTGCATGAATACAGCTGGGCCCCTTGTAAACCAAAAGGAAGAACGTTGAATTGGAAGCAACCCATTGGGCAGTTAAAAGCGGTCTTCCACTCATCCCCTTCCTTTATTCGAATTCGGTAGTATGCTTCTCTCAAATTCAACTTTGTGAAAATCTTCCCCTTGGCTAGGTGGGCCAACATGTCCTTCATCAAAGGAAGGGGGTACACGTTTTCCATGGAAATGGCGTTCAAATTTCTGTAATCCACCACCAAGTGTTTGGAACCATCTTTCTTTTCACGGAACAACACTAGGGCTACTACCCGGGGCCTAGCAGGTTGAATGAAACCATGTTCCAGATTTTTATCTACAAACAAACGTAGCTCCTCCAATTCCCATGGTGTCATTGAGTACAACTTCGGTTTCAGGAGTTTCACCCCAGGCAAAAATTCAATAGCACAGTCTGTTGGCCGGTGAGGCGGAAGCTCATCCGAGGCCTTCTCACAGAACACTTCTTTTAAATCCCAATACTCTTTGGGAATTTTCTCCTCCCCTTTCATGGGTTCAGTACCTGTGGAAGCTATTTCAATCGGAATCTGAAGCTTCAGCTGAGATCTCCCCTCTTTTTCCGGTCGCTGCTTGGTACGTATGCGCAACAACTCCTTTCTCCAGTTAACCTGGGGGTTCCATTTCCGGAGCCAGGGCAATCCCAGTATTGATGGTTGCTCCATCCCAGGGACTACAATAAAATGCAGAGTCTCATCATGCTCTCCCAAGATCATTTCTATAGGTTCCGTAATAAAACGTGCAGGGCAACCTCCAGCCAGAGATCCATCTAATTGGCAAAAGGAGATGGGCATCTTCAAAGGTTTTAGTTTTAAGCCCATTTTCTCCACTACTTCCATGTTGATTATACACCTTGTGCACCCAGAATCTAACAGGACTAGCATTTCCCCTTTGACCCCTGAATTGGGTACCCTCAACTTCACCGGAATGGTTATAGGGCCCACGCTTGGATTTACCAGGAAGTCATCTTCCGAGTCGAAATCGTCCTCCTCAGGGGTAACTGGGGTTTCTGATTCATCTCCTGTGGGAGGGGTGACCTTTGCCGTCTCTTTCGACTTTAGTGCTGCTTCGCGAGGCTTCGCTGGGGATTTTTCAGGTTTCTTCCCTTCTTTTGGCTCCCCCTTTGGTTCCAGCTTGATTTTGCAGTTCACAGCCCGGTGACCTTTTTTCCAGCATCGAAAGCAGGCCGAGGGGTTGGGTTTTGCCAACACTCCTCCCCTCTGAGGTTTGGGGACCTCTTGAGGACATGGGGGGGAAGGATTGCTCCACCCAGAACCTCCCCGCCATCTGTTTCTGGTTAAATCAATTTCCACTTCTTCTGCCAGCAAGTACCACATCTGCAAGTCATTTGGGTCTCTTCTAGCAATGCATCTCTGGTACACATCTTCATTTAAACCATCTTTAAACGCTTCTATCAGGGCTTCCTGGGACCAGCCTCAGATATGATCGGTTAACTGTCTAAATTCTTGGGTGTAGTCAGCCACTGACCTCCGCCCCTGATTTAGGGTCTTCATCTTAATCCGGGCCTTGCACTCTGCCAGTGGGTCCTCAAACCTAGCCCGCAGCGCAGTCGTGAACAGGTTATAATTCATCAACTGGGGAGCATTATCATTATGCAAGGTCACCATCCACTCTGCAGCTGTTCCCTCCAGAGCCCTAGAAACACATCTCAATTTGGCTGCTTCTGAGGGAAAATCCTCCCCGTATTCTTCCATATAGCTCCAAACTTGTGCTAGGAAAATCCCAAGGTTTTGGGATTTCCCTCGTATTTTACTTCTAACGGAGGCAGTCTAGGAGCTCTATGCCTTCTAGGAATTACACCCCCCCGCTGAGGGCCCCGGGGCTGCTGCTGGCTCAGGTTGATTTATGGGAGAAGGGGCTGCTCTGCTTCTTCTAGCGGGCGCTACTCCCCCTTCCCCTTCATACCTTTGTGCAGCTTGGGGTTGTTTAAAGGCTTCATTCAGGAGTCTCCTGGCTTGATGCAGTAAGAGTTCCCTCTTTTCCCTCTCTTGCCATGGCTCCTCATTTCCACGCCAGCGGGTAGTTGTGATCCCGGGGGGGGGGTGTCTTTCTCCAGATCTTTCCAGCCAACCCCCACTGACCATCTGGGCTTCACAGCTGGATCCTCTTCCAGATTGAGCTCTGTTACTGATTGGGCTTCCTGTACCAGCAAAGAATCTTGCCCTCCAATGGCTCCCAGGTCTTCCTGATCACTAGTTGAAGATGACATGATGTTCAGGCCCCCTCGGAAGAAAATTGGGTGTTTTCTCCGGGTGGGCTGGTAGAGTGAGATTCAGAATAATGACAGGTGGTGCTCCATTCAAAATCCAAGAAAGAAATACTTAGACTCTTTAAGTTAGAGAAAAGTTATCTTTTACTGAAAGTGAAGTGGTAGCAACCAGAGAATTCTGAATCTGAGAAATTAGGCACGTAATTCACATATACAAAGTGATGGAAGTGTTCCCACCCCCAATAGTTCAGATGAAACTTCCAATTAGAAGTTGTGAATATGATCCTGTGGGCATCTTCAGGTGATGATGAGGCCTCTGTCCGTTGACCTTGGCATACTTTGATAATGGGTTGCAGTTGCGCAGAGAAAAGAAAGCTAAGCGAGAAATAGAAACCTAACTCTATTGTATGCTCCCCCCCTCATTTACACAACAGAAAAATGTAACACCTCCAGCTCACTTCCCAGACTTATCCCTTCCCCCCCTCCCCTCATTTCTTATGACAGCCAAAAGATGCAAAGTGATAGTAGAAGATCTTGAAGGCTGACATTTACGTACTCTTGGCTCAAATCCTATGTTTTGCTTTGAAAGAGGACTACATGACTAATGGAAAACACAAAGGTGCTTCTTCAAGAGGCAACTGGACTTTCTTTGAAGACTTCTCATCCATGAAGCTTCTTCAGCTCTGGCTGGATTGGTAGGGAATTGAAGTGTTGAAGTAATTCCCCATTAGGAGAATGAGCGCACACAGAGAGACGTAGTGAGACTGGTGAGGAATAACACACAACCAGCATACAGATGCACTGTATAGTAAAATGTAGTTTTTACTTCCAGTAAACAGTTAAGCAAAGTCCAACAAGCAGTCCAAGTCATACACGGTTAAAGCAGTCAGTTTTTCAGTCCAGGGATAATTCAAATATCAAAGTCCAGTATCATAAACAGTTCAGTAACAGACTTACAACAATCCAAGAAGAATGATGATCAGCAACAGTAAATAGGAAAAAATTCAGGAACCAAAAACATCAGAACATCAACCAACTAGCAACTAGCAACAACAGGACTAAACAACCCAGGTTTCTGGATCCATCTTATGGCCGTTTGAGGAACCACATCCAATTTTTGCATTCCCTTAAAGATACAGTACTAAATGTCTATCCTGGTTTATATGTTTCCAACCCAACTGTTAGGTGACCAGCAATTCCTACATATATTATATTCCTTGCAGACAGCTGGTCATTTGCATCCTTTTAGACAGTCATTGAGGCCATCTGGAGGTTTATCTGTGTCATCAGAGTCACCTGAGTAGTGCAAATGCGTGTGGAGCTTCTTGGACCTGTTGAAAGGACTGTATTGTAGATTGGAGATGGGTGATGTCATATCCCTCCATCTCTGCTGAGAGAGGCCTATTCAATTTTGCCATAGATGGCCTCTTTCCAACCAGTGGTCCTCTCTGTTCAAAATGTGGACTTTGCTGTCTTCAAAAGAGTGTCCTTTGTCTTTTGAATCTGTATTATATCTATCTATCTGTATAGATTGCTGAATCTTAATCTAATGGGGCAGAAACTCCAATTGCCTCTTGAAAAAAGCACTTTTGGGGCAACCAGGACATGGATGACTGAGACTCTCCATAGACATTTGACTAATGGAAAAGTTGATTAGTTTAACATGGTATTTTTTCAGTTGTAATTTGTTCATTGCTTTAATTTTGTGAAAAGTTTGGGATAGGGGGATGAATAAATAATAAAATTGATAAACCAAATAGAATTTTCTATTAATCCTGTGAGCAAGGCTAGTATTAAACTGACTGGCATAAACATTTTATTGATGTATATGAAGAATTTTTATTAAGCTTTACTGGGTAACTGCAATCAAAGAAGCCATTAAATCTAAAATTCCAAGATTCTGTTGATATGTAAACTTATGAACTCAGAGTTAAGTCTTTTGTCTTTTCCAAACACTTGTATGAAAAATATAATAATTTCCAAGCTTGCATTAAATTCCACTACTTATGCAGCCCTAAGGTAGAATCCTTAATTTGTGTGTGTGTGTTTTATGAGGAGGGAGGGCTATGTCCAGATGTGGAATTTGGAGAACATGTTTTAGGTCTAGATGCAAAATGGTGACCATAGACAGAATTCTTGCCATATCCACAGTAAAAAAAGCAAAATACAAAATATCAATTTATCCCAAAACAAATTGCGAAGGATATTACATCGATTACTTCTCATTCTACTAGGATATTTCTTCCCAGCAGCCCTTTTATAGAGATGTAGACATATTTCCAAATAAAGTTCTGGCTTGCAGACAAGCTTTCTTTTATTTCTTAAGAATGCCAGTGGGTCACATACATGCATGATATTGTTTTGTGTAATTTAATCTCTTTTATTCTGATTTATTCTGCATTTTAGAGATTATTTTCGGGAGCATTCTGTTTTATTTAAAAAAAAATGACATTCTTTTTCTTCATGCAATCAAATTAGCACCATACGGTTAATGTGGTCTATTTTGGATCATTCTGCAGATTTCACAAGATTGCAAAGTAGAACATTTGGCTTCGACACTGTTTAAAGAAGAGAAACAAACATTTTAATGTTTGAACTTTTGACCAAAAAGTAAAAAGAAAATGTTCTTGCTTTCCTTCACTTTAGAGCTGGCACACAAAATATAATGTCAGGAACAACTTACTACATGGATTCACTGAAATGGTGGGATTCAAATTTTTTTACTACCAGTTCTGTGGGCATGGCTTGGTGGGCATGGCAGGGGAAGGATACTGTAATATCTCCAGTCAGAGGTGGGATTTGCTGCTTCTCCGAACTACTCAATATTTCCGCTGCCGGTTCTCCAGAACTAGTCAGAACCTGCTAAATACCACCTCTGATTCACTGCATGAATTAATACAGAATTACTTGCTCTCAACAATGATATCCCAGGAATATCTTCCCCGACTGAAGTGCAAGGTGTCATATTTATCTCAGTTTCCCTCAGAATTACTAGGCAAAGCTTAAGCAAATGTACTTGCCTGCTGTCGATACAGTTTAACTGGGTTTAGCTTTCCTACTCTTAATAACTTAATTTAATACAAATATCCCAGCCTCAGCTGCATTAGCAAGGGATTCACCATCAAAAGATTTCATGAAACATTTGAATATCTTGCATACCCTCATCTCACTTGGTCATCTGTATAAAATAGACATCCTTTGTATGTGTTTTAAGCCCCTGTCACACAACACCAATGGATGCAAAGAGGATGTAAAATGGAGAGAAACACTTGCCATCCGTTGGTTAATGCAATGCTTCCGTTCTGTACTCACTGCATCCGTTTTTCATCCTCTCTATCCGTCCAACATCCGTCTACTGATATTTTGTAAGGGATAACATTGTTTACCCTAACTGGTTTAGGTGAAATAATAACTATGAATCATAGTTAGTGTATGTTAGAGTGTATGCAGCTTTAACTGTGAAATAGCAATTAAAGGAGTGGTTATGAAAAACACTATAAAAGTAGCAAGGCTACAGCTTGCTCTCGCTCTCTCTGGCTTTGATGATCCCTGATTACTGCTTGGACTCAAGACTGCATTGCTCGAACGGGAGAGACAACAAAGGACTGATTTGTAAGTGAACTGACATATGATATTCTACATGGACTTCGCTAACTGAATATCCCTGAATGGACTGACTACATGGTAAATGACTATTGGACTAATATTTGACTATGCCATAAACTTATACTGAAATAAAATATATTATTGATAGCACAAGCGTATCTGTTATTTTAGCTGTATGTTAATAAACATACAAGCTTAGCTCACTCATTTATCTGTGTGCCTATCTGACTAACGCTGCACATTCTGTTTAGCTTGTCTACCTAACCTTGGTTGGGGAACCCAGGCTTAACACTGGTTATGGGCCCAGAGGCTGCAAAGTCAGTTTAACTAGGTAAAACAGATTTATGTAAAAAGTGAGAGTTTGTGTTGTTATACATTACAGTAAACAGACAGCTGTGTTTTATTAATTATATTTTTATATCCATATAAGAAAACATGCCACAAGTCAATATAAAAAGTTTGTCCCTTATATCCAAGCTGGATGGAACAAACTATGTATCATGGTCTACAAAATGTAGTCTACTTCTACGAGCAGAAGGTCTGTGGAACATAATTGAAAATCCACCAAACATAGAAGAATGGGATCCAGAGGATGAGGAAGACAGACTAAAGATAGAAGAATTTAAGCATAAAAATCAACAAGCCATTTGCATAATTGGGTTAACCTTAACTGATCAACAGCTTCTTTATATCCACGGAGAGAAAACGGCTGTTGGGTGTTGGCAGAAGCTGAAGAGAATTTATGTTCGAGATAATATTGGTGCTCACATAAATCTAACAAGGAAGCTTTTCAGGACACATCTCAAAACAAATGGTGATATGCAGAGTCATTTAAAAACTATGCAAAACATTTTTAAAGAATTACACGAGAAAGAACTTATTTTCTCTGAACAACATCAAGTTTATATAATTCTATCTTCACTTGATGAAAGTTATGATAACTATGTAACTTCACTTGAAATTTTGCCAAAGGAAAGTTTAACTTTAACTGATATAACTGGCAGATTGATCGAAGAGGCCAGAAGAAGGCATGAAAGAGATGAATTAAGGAGGGAGCAACCTCAAAAAGAAGATAATAAACCTCCTACTGCATACGCAATTAAAAAGTGCTTTAATTGTGGAGGAAGAGGACATTTGGCAAGATTTTGTAAAAAGGCAAAGCGCCAGAACGCTGGCCAGAATACTAAAAATCATCAAAGACTAAATACAAATTTAGAGTTAGCTATGTATACTAACGGAGCTGTAAAAAATAATTTATGGGTGGTTGACTGTGGGGCATCCCATTGTATAACAAATGATAACAAAAATTTTATAAAAATGTCCCAGAGTACACAGCAGATATCGTTAGCCAACGGCTGGAAACTGAAAGCTAAAGGTGAAGGTATAGCATATTGTTCTTTTATAAAAGAGAATGTAAAAATGTTATATGTACCACAACTTAAGTTTAATTTAATTTCAGTTAGAATTTTGGTTAAACTAGGTTATGTAGTTACATTTAAGGGAGATAACTGCATAATTAAAAAAGAAGATAAGAGAATTACTGCATCTTTAAGAGGTGAATTATATGTGTTAAATGATGATGGTTTAAAGGTGGCTAACACAATTTATGAAAATAAGAAACCTCATGACGAATGTATTCACTTGTTACATAGAAGGCTAGGGCATTTAAATTTTAAAATGCTTAAGAAAACTGTTGAATTGTCTAAGGGAATAAGTTTGAAACCTTGTAATAAGTATTTGCAATGTAATGCCTGTAATCAAAATAAGAGCAGGGTCATACCGGCTAATAGAGTTGATGGATTTACTACTAAAGAGCCTTTAGAAGTAGTATTTGCTGATTTAATAGGTCCGAAAAAACCAAGTGTAGGAGGAGTTCACTACATACTAAGTATAATGGATCACTATTCAAGATATGGGTTTTGCTATTTAATGAAGAGCAAAGCTGAAACATATCAAAATCTATTTAATTGGTTAAAATTCTCAGAAAGAAAAACTAAAAAGAAATTAGTAACTCTCATCACAGATAATGGTACAGAATTTACAAATAATAAATTTAAAAACAGACTTAGAATGTTAGGTATTCAACATAAAATGTCTGCACCATATAGGCCACAACATAATGCCTTTATAGAGAGAAGAGGCCAAACATTACAATCAATGGCATGAACTATGATGTCTGATTCAGGATTACCTGACAATTTATGGGGAGAAGCAATAATGTGTGGTAATCATATATTAAATAATGTTGTTAATTCAACAACAGGTGAATTACCATTCATACTGTGGCATGGTACAAAACCTGATTTAAGTTACATGCACACATTTGGAGCACCAGCATGGGTGCATATCCCTACACAACTTAGATACAAAGGACAGCATAGAGCTAAAAGATTGATTTTTGTAGGATACACATCCAATCATAGATCTTATAGATTCTGGGAACCAGGTACATCTAGAGTTTACACCAGT
>BLBF01014164.1:0-36169 GCA_015471245.1 Laticauda colubrina
TAATCAGATGCAGTTTGATTAAATCCTTGAGCTACTAACCTAGCTTTATGGGTAACAGTCCCATCATTTCCAGTTTTTACTTTAAATATCCATTTGCACCCAATGGATTTTTCTCCTGGAGGTAATTTGGCATCTTCATACACTTTCATTACCTTTAATGAATTTAGTTCTTTTTCCATAGCCTTTTGCCAATTCTCCTGATCCTTAGCAGGATACATCCTAAGTTTATCTATACTAGTTGGAACTTTAGTTACTTGGCAAACTATACTTGCTTGATACCTATCAGGTGGTCTAGTTACACGTGTAGTACGTCTAGGTATTATAGGACTTACTGGTGGACTTTCATTTATTAATTTTTCTTGATTATGTAACTCTTCCTGATCAACTATTTCCTCTTGTTCTGGTCCTATTTGCTCTTCGTGGACTTCTTTTTTAATTGGACTCTTCTTATAGCTAATTTGATCTTTCTGCCTTTTGTAGGGTTCAATAATTACTTCATTATTTAAATCTTGCTCTAATCTATTCCATCCTACATGTTCTAGGAATTTTGCACTGGCACTGGTGTAAACTCTAGATGTACCTGGTTCCCAGAATCTATAAGATCTATGATTAGATGTATATCCTACAAAAAATAATCTTTTTGCTCTATGCTGTCCTTTGTATCTAAGTTGTGTAGGGATATGCACCCATGCTGGTGCTCCAAATGAGTGTATGTAACTTAAATCAGGTTTTGTACCATGCCACAGTGTGAATGGTAATTCACCTGTTGTTGAATTAACAACATTATTTAATATATGATTACCACACATTATTGCTTCTCCCCATAAATTGTCAGGTAATCCTGAATCAGAGATCATAGTTCGTGCCATTGATTGTAATGTTTGGCCTCTTCTCTCTATAAAGGCATTATGTTGTGGCCTATATGGTGCAGACATTTTATGTTGAATACCTAACATTCTTAGTCTGTTCTGAAATTTATTATTTGTAAATTCTGTATCATTATCTGTTATGAGAGTTACTAATTTCCTTTTAGTTTTTCTTTCTGCAAATTTAATCCAATTAAAGAGATTTTGATATGTTTCAGTTTTGCTCTTCATTAAATAGCAAAACCCATATCTAGAATAGTGGTCCATTATACTTAGTATGTTGCGAGCTCCTCCTACACTTGGTTTTTTCGGACCTATTAAATCAGCAAATACTACTTCTAAAGGCTCTTTAGTAGTAAATCCATCAACTCTATTAGCCGGTATAACCCTGCTCTTACTTTGATTACAGGCATTACATTGCAAATACTTATTACAAGATTTCAAACTTATTCCCTTAGATAATTCAACAGTTTTCTTAAGCATTTTAAAATTTAAATGCCCTAGCCTTCGATGTAACAAGTGAATACATTCGTCATGAGGTTTCTTATTTTCATAAATTGTGTTAGCCACCTTTAAACCATCATCATTTAACACATATAATCCACCTCTTAAAGATGCAGTAATTCTCTTATCTTCTTTTTTAATTATGCAGTTATCTCCCCTAAATGTAACTACATATCCTAGTTTAACCAAAATTCTAACTGAAATTAAATTAAACTTAAGTTGTGGTACATATAACATTTTTACATTCTCTTTTATAAAAGAACAATATGCTATACCTTGACCTTTAGCTTTCAGTTTCCAGCCATTGGCTAACGATATCTGCTGTGTACTCTGGGACATTTTAATAAAATTTTTGTTATCATTTGTTATACAATGGGATGCTCCACTGTCAACCACCCATAAATTATTTTTTACAGCTCCGTTAGTATACATGGCTAACTCTAAATTTTTATTTATTTTTTGATGATTTTTAGTATTCTGGCCAGCGTTCTGGCGCTTTGCCTTTTTACAAAATCTTGCCAAATGTCCTCTTCCTCCACAATTAAAACACTTTTTAATTGCGTATGCAGTAGGAGATTCATTATCTTCTTTTTGAGGTTGCTCCCTCCTTAATTCATCTCTTTCAAGCCTTCTTCTGGCCTCTTCGATCAATCTGCCAGTTATATCAGTTAAAGTTAAACTTTCCTTTGGCACAATTTCAAGTGAAGTTACGTAGTTATCATAACTTTCATCAAGGGAAGATAGAATTATGTAGACTTGGTGTAGTTCAGAGAATATAAGCTCTTTCTCGTGCAGTTCTTTAAAAATCCTTTGCATAGTTTTTAAATGACTCAGCATATCACCATTTGTTTGGAGATGCGTCCTGAAAAGCTTCCGTGTTAGATTTATGTGAGCACCAACATTATCTCGAACATAAATCCTCTTCAGCTTCTGCCAACACCCAACAGCCGTTTTCTCTCCGTGGATATAAATAAGCTGTTGATCAGTTAAGGTTAACCCAATTATGCAAATGGCTTGTTGATTTTTATGCATAAATTCTTCTATCTTTAGTCTGTCTTCCTCATCCTCTGGATCCCATTTTTCTACGTTTGGTGGATTTTCGATTATGTTCCACAGACCTTCTCTTCGTAGAAGTAGACTACATTTTGTAGACCATGATACATAGTTTGTTCCATCCAGCTTGGATATAAGGGACAAACTTTGTAGATTGACTTGTGCCATGTTATCTTGTATGGATATAAAAATATAATTAATAAAACACAGCTGTCTGTTTACTGTAATGTATAACAACACAAACTCTCACTTTTTACATAAATCTGTTTTATCCAATTTAAACTGACTTTGCAGCCTCTGGGCCCATAACCAGTGTTAAGCCTGGGTTCCCCAACCAGGGTTAGTGAGACAAGCTAAACAGAATGTGCAGCGTTAGTCAGATAGGCACACAGATAAATGAGTGAGCTAAGCTTGTATGTTTATTAACATGCAGTAAAAATAACAGATACGCTTGTGCTATCAAGAATATAGTTTATTCCATTATAAGTTCATGGCATAGTCAAATAACAGTCCAATAGTCATGTATCAAGTAGTCAGTCCATTCAGGGATATTCAGTTAGCAAAGTCCATGTAGAATATCCTATGTCAGTTCACTTACAAATCAGTCCTTTGTTGTCTCTCCCGTTCGAGCAATGCAGTCTTGATTCCAAGCAGTAATCAGGGATCATCAAAGCCAGGGAGAGCAAGCTGTAGACTTGCTACTTTTATAGTGTTTTCATAACCACTCCCTTAATTACTATCCCACAGTTAAAGCTGCAGACACTTTAACATACACAACTATGATTCATAGTTATTATTTCACCTAAACCAGTTAGGGTAAACAATGTTATCCCTAACACCTACTACCGGAATTCGATTTCTCTGGTAGTCTTTTAACACTAGTCTTTGTTTCTGTCGTTCTCTCTGTTTAATGTTCAGTATCAGGCACCAGATGGTGTTCCAGGATACCATGGATAGGAACGACCCTGAATCAACTTCCATCTCACAGGGCCTCCCCTCGATGCTCACCTCTATCCAAACCTTCTTTCCGCTCTCCGCCCTTGCCGATGATGACTGTCTGATGCGTTTCTTCCCTGTCACCGGTTCTCTTGTTACAGTTCCATCTGCTGCCGGCTTTTCTTTCTTCGTGTCTGGAGGGGGTGCTGCCGCGTCTTTTTGGATTATAGCTCTTTTTTGTTGTGGCAGATCCTTTCGATGTGCCCCCTTTTATTACAAGCCCTGCATATTGCGTCAAGGAACCTCCATTCAGCTCGTGGGTGGTTGCCTCCACAGCCCGCACATTGAAACTCCCGCCGATTTCTCCTCTTTTCGCGCCATTTATTATCTGAATGGAGTCTATGGACATCTTCATCGTCATCCTCGGTATCACTCTGGGATTCGATGTTTTTGTAATAGGCTGTCGCTGTGGCTATTTCTTTCCTCCCTCTGCCTTCTTCTCCCTGGGTTGGGTTGGCAGGTCTGGAATTGTATTCATTTTCTGCGTAGTGGCTGCTGACTTCTTAGTTGCTTCGGTGGCGGTTGCCTCTGCAATGGCCTCGGCCACAGTTATGTTTGGCCTGTTCAGGAGTTTTCTCTGAAGGGTAGTGTCCTTCAGACCGAGGACCACGCGGTCCCTCATGGCCTCGTCCATGTTCTGGAACTCACAGGCTCCTCTGATGTGTCTCAAGGCTGCTACAAAATCTCTGATCGTTTCATCCTCCTTCTGGTCCCTCTTATAGAATTTGTGCGTTTTTATTAAATTCGAGACCACCGGTGCATGGTGTGCTCGGAGCATTCTGTTCAGGTCGGACCAAGTCATCTGTTTGACATCTCTGGGCCTTCGCCATTTTAAAGACAGCCGGTCCACAGTGTGTAAAGAAGACAGCCCTCTTCCTTTGATCCGAGATTTCTTCCATTTCGTTGCTTTCTAAGAACATAAGAAAGCGATCGATATACGATTCCCAATCCTCCTCATCAGAATTGAAGGGTGCGGGCGGTGCGTTGTTACTGGCCATCTCTCTCGCTCGGTTCAGATCGCCGCGTGCTTCGGTCTCACCTTCTACGACGATGGTCGCCAGTGTTCCGTCCAGAAAGAAGCGCATGAGACTGGGTTCCAAACAACAACTATTTATTAAACTCGCAAGGCAAAAGAATACAGAACAACAGCCCAAGCCGCGGCAGCCCTTTTTATAGTGGCTTGCCTGCAGCTTGTGGCCAATGACACTCTTTTGACTGTTCCTGCCGTTTGGCAGGCTTCCCAAATTGGTTCTTGAATAACCACCAGTCCACGAGTGGCCTTGTAATAATACTCCTAACACGTGAATTTTCTGCACACAAACTGCTTTATTTTTCTTAACTCCTCCCTTCCAGTTCCTTCATGCTGTGTCACCTCAAAATATGTCCCTCACTACTCTCTGTCTAACATTGGTTCCTCTTCACAGTTAAACATCAACAGGTTCCATTTATCCTACACCACAGCATGTAGGTTTTATCTGGGCTTTGTCTTCCTCTTGCACCAGTGAAAAGAATGAACATGGGTCCCTCTGTGTAATCCATGATTACTGACGCTTTAATTCCATAATCAAAGTGGATTACTATTTTCTTCCTTTGATTTTTGAATCTTAGAATGGTTGTTAAAGACACAAGTGTTTTGTCAAATTTGACCTCAAAGGGGTTTAGAATCACATTACATGAAACAAAGGTATGAATATTCAACTGCCTTCAGTCATTGCTATGGGAAGTTTGAGTAATACGAGTCAAATTTGCAGGCACACCCTTGTTTTTTTCAAGGAGCTATGAATATTATTTTTCACAATATTTTGAATAAGTTCATAGAGTATTTATATGATCCTGTCCTTCAGGATCATTAAAAAATCAAAAATCATTCAGTATCTTTATTACTATAGCTTCTGCACTAAGCTAGAAAAACATCATCAGGTCTATTTTATATTCTATTATATTTATATACAACATCAGGCCTATTTTATATTCTTGAAAGAAATTAAGATGGCTCCATTTAAGGTAACCTCCATTCTGCCATGAAAGCACAGCATGTACTATCCGGAATATAAAGAGGTTCTGAGGCTCTGTAATTTTTTTAAAATTATAAATATTTCTCTCTTTTTTTCTTTTTTTGCATTAATCAGTTGATTTCCCTTATCAAGAAAGAGAAATCCTTCTAAGTTGGTTCTGCAGATAAATAAGCCTTTGTTCAATACAAACAAGTATTCATTTGTTAAGCATCAGCCAGATCTGTCATTGTTTCATTCAAGCTGTTGCCTCTGATTTTACTTTGGGAGTAATGTTGTCTCAAGTTTATGAATAGTCTTCTCCCTGTACACTTTGCTGATAACCCCTGGTACCCAAAAATGATATTTTTTTAGAAGTTTAAGAAATAGTTATCAAGTTATCAAGAATGCCTTTCACCATTGGCACTACTTTTTCAAGATAGATATCTCATTGGTAGATATCTCACTGAGATTTGAATGAATGATGAGACTTACAAAATTGTGATTTTGAATTACATATCCAAACACTCATGTCTCTGCTTGAATAAAAAGGTAAATGCCAAAAAAATGTAAGGAACAAAAAAAGATCAATTGGTGTAGATAAAATGATACAAAAAAGAAAAGTGAACAAAAATCAAACTGGAAGGCTTGGCTTGAATATATAATGGCATCTGTGTTTCTTCCACATAGTTGGATATAGAAACTTTTTGTAAAAGAAATAAAATTATCAAAAAGTAGACTACTACTTTGATGTTAAATTGTGAAATTAAAGAAGGAAAGCATTTTTTAAGGGAATTCAGTCGCTCCATTGTTTTTTATGACCTCAATGATACCCTTTACATATTCTGAATACAAATGTGCAAATAAAATTTTATAAAAAATAGAAAATATTCCATCTGTTATATAGGGATGCTTTGAAACTACTTGGGGAAATAACAAATCTGAAATTGAATTTTAGTATTGTAAGGATATATAATGATGTTATAAAAATAAAATTTGGAATTGACATGTGTACAAGGCTCAGTACAAAAAAAAGGAAGCACTGATCAAAATGACCATATACTGTGTTTCTCCAACAATACGGCCTCTATCAATAGGAAGACCCAGCATGATTTCTAGGCATGAGGTGAAATTAAGCCCCGCCCCCTAAATTTAGGCCTATTAAAACCATGTGTTTCCCCGCCATTTCTCACATTGTTCATTAGAACTACACGAGGTGAAGAGAAATGGGAGGAAAGGGTGGAGATGGGGGGGGAGGGAAGGGGCGGGGGGGAGGGGCGGGGGTGGGGTGGGAGAAAACTTGCCTTTAGGAGTGCCCTGCAGGTAGCCTAGGCTAGAAAACCCTGACAGCCGATAGAAGCTCTCTTGAAGGCAGAGTCACCACCCACTTCGAATGGCTAGCTCCCTTGAGGACACAGTCCCCAGCTGCTTTGGGGTGATGCGTGGCTGCACCAGTCCCCTCACCTTTAGGGCAGTCTCTTTCTGGCAATGGGAGCTTCCCAAGTGCGGTCAACAGCTACTTCAATTGGCCAGTAGAAGCGGCCTGGGGCGAGCGCACATACACACTCCCCTCACCGCGAGGCCACTTCTATCTGCCGATCAAAAGCTAGCCCCCTTGAGGACACAGTCCCCAGCTGCTTGGGGCGAGGCGTGGCTGCCCCAGTCCCCTCGATTTTAGGGCAGTCTCTTTCCTGTGATGGAAGCTCCCCAAGTATGTTCAAGAACCACTTCGATTGGCTGGTAGAAGCGGCCTGGGGGAGCGCGCACACACACACTCCCTTCACCACGAGGCCGCTTCTATCTGCCGCTCAAAAGCTCCCTTGAGGACACAGTCCCCAGCTGTTTTGGGGCGAGGCTTGGCTGCCCCTTCCCCTCGCCTTTAGGGCAGTCTCTTTCCGGCGATGGAAGCTCCCCAAGTGCGGTCAACAGCCACTTCGATTGGCTGGCACTACTTGTTGATGAACACCACTACTTATCAATGGCACTACTTGTTGATGAACTGAAAATTGAATTTAAAAAACTAAAAGAAGAGGATCAAGAAGGAAAGGGCTCTTTTGGATCTATTTTCCATTTTTTAGAAATGGCGATTTATACCTACCAGAAACTACAAGAATAAGAAGATTGGAATGAAGAAGAAGCCATCTTTAATGAACAAACAACTTTAGCCGGGGAAGAAAAGGGAAAGAGGGGAAAGAGAATGAAGAATTTAAGACTTAAAAAAGCAACCAAAAAAGGGAAAAATAAGGTGAAAAATTGATACAATGTCAGAAAGCAACAGAAAAGAGAAATACAGAAGAAGGTGGATTGTTCTGTATGTAAAGTGGATGACTCCAAACCTACCATTCTGATTGGCTAAGGAAAAGACAAGTGGATTGGTTCACTAGGAACCAATCCAAAGAGATACCAAAAAGGCGGCAAATCTAAATAGCTGCCATTGGCTGCAAGCAGGCAAGCCAGCCTGTATAAAAGGGCTGGCCCCGGCTTCAGCCGGCGTTCCGTTACTAACTGTTAACAATAAAAGTATTTGTTGTTGGAACCCGGTCTACCTCGTGTGTTTTCCGAACAAAACATGGATATTAAGAGACAAGGAGGTAAAAAGACAGGATTGGAGAAGAAAGGAAGGGAAAAAGGGAAGAGAAGTTACAAAGGTTTAAAACAAGATGTAAAGAAACAAGATCTATTCAGAGATAGTGGGTAAAAATATGATTAAAAAAGAGTCCATAAGATTGTATTGTTGTATTTATATTTGAAATAATGTTAGAAAATTGGACTTAATAATATAATGTTAGAAAATTGGATTTAATAATACAGCTTAATTTTCTATGGATTATTGTTTTAATTATAAAATTATTATTCTTTTCTATTTTATAATATAGTAAGTAGCTTCAGAATGTCCTAAGTCGAATCAGAATGAAAAGTATATATTATTCTAAGTGTTAAATTTAGGGGAAAGATTTAAAGGCATATTTCAATCTGTGATTACAGGAGAAACTTTGTGTTAATGAGAAAAGATAATAGAAAATTGAAATAGAACAGACAAAAGAAATATGCATAATGATTTAAATTGAGATGAAATAAATAAAATAGAATTAAGAGAGTGAAAAGAGGGGAGAAGCTATATAGAAAATGTAGAATGGTAAATAAGATATGAAATGGGATAAAAAGTGAGCATGAATTTTGAATTTATGTCTGTATAAAAATATGTAACCCGGGATTAAGCCGCTTTCCAAAAAGAAGCTTTATGTTTTGATGTTTTGTGTTTTTTTTGTGTATGTTTGTTTATTGAAAACTAATAAAAAAAATTATTTTTTTAAAAAAGGGGAGCTTTCGATCGGCTGATAGAAATAGTTTCGTGGAGAGGTACGTGTGTATGGGCCACTCTAGGTGGGGGAGGAAATTAAGTCACCCCCCAAAAGACGGCCTAGCCGTTTTTTCAGGGGTCCAAAAAAAATATGGCCCGGCCTTATTATGTGAGAAACACGGTACTATTAAACAGTGGTGGGACTCAAAATTTTTTTTACTACTGAGTGTAGCTTTGTGGGCATGGCAGGTGAAGGATACTGTAAAATCTCCAGTCAGAGGTAGTATTTGCCAGTTCTCCGAACTACTCAAAATTTCCGCTACTGGTTCTCCAGAACTGGTCAGAATCTGCTGAATACCACTTCTGCTATTAAAATGTGAATTTTATCTTTGCCCATAAAGGAAAACTACAAATATCTCGATCAGATAACAGTTTTTTTTAAAAAAAAATCCAGTTTAGAATGTTTGAAACAAATGCAAAAAAATCTAAATTTAATGTTAAATTGTGGAAATATATTCAAGGGCACGTGGTCACATGGTTAGTACAGTAAACTGGACACAGATTGAACTGAACAATTTAGATCAGAAAATGTGAAAGCTGAGGACAATGCTTAATGCACTAAATCCACAAATTGATATTGATTGACTACATTCAGCATGAACAATTGGAGGTTGTGACTTAACTGCTGGTATAAGAGTGGAAAAACAAAGATAACCAGGCTACATGATTATATTAAGGCAAGCAAAGAGAAAATTACCATTGTAGTTTGCAAAGAAAACATTCAGAAAGTAGCAGAAATGAAAAGGAGTATAAATGTGAATTGTTTTATAAATCATTTAGAACGTTGGGGAAATAAATCATTACCAATACATTAAAAACTGCAAATAAAGTGGACAAGACAAAGAATTGCCAATAATTGTAAGCTGCCGTCATCAGAAGGATTAATTTTATGATTAAAGAACAAGCATTACAAACATTATGAAATCAAGCAAATGCACTTTGTAAAGAAAAAGTGCAAGGGAACAAAGGATCACGTATTGTATTTAGTAGGTACAAAAAAATTGCTCAGTTTTCATGTATAAACATCACAACAAAATATCAATTGACATCTGTTGCAAAAATTATGGATTCTGAGTTTCTCAGATGTGGATATAACAAATTTAAAAACAATCAATTGAAAATTATGTTAAATTTTTAATGTAAATATTTTTCACATACAGATAGCAATTATCTGAAACACAAATGCAACAGATAAAATAACAATGAAAAGAATATTTTTTGTATGTGTACCAATACCTAAGTAACTAAGGAACAAAATAGAAAAAAAATACAACATATAAGGATCTAAAGATTGAAACGAATAGCTTATTGAAAAGATCTTGCAAAATCATCCCTACAATTATTTTCATGTTATTCAGTGAAATAACAAATGGATTAAATAAATATTTACAAGACTAAAAAGTTTGGCTATATCAACTATGGATTTATAAAAGTCATATTGCTGGGCACATGTTTCACAGTAAACTATTACTTGGTCTTGACTGGAAAAGTAATTCTTTTTATTTATTTTTCAAAGTTTAATAATTCTTGATGGATTAAAAACAGTATTACAATAAATTCAGAGAAGCAACTGAACTAGACAAGTGGCTTTATTGCAGAGAAAAATAAAAACAGACAAGGAATGGAATAGAAGAAAGACCTATCTATAATTCAGAAGCTAACTAAGATACTTTAGATAGCGTTCCAAACACCAGAAGGTACAAGTGAATTGTGTGAAATTTGGTTCTCATATTGATAACAATTCTAGGAGATCCTTTGGTACTATCTGAACCAAAATTATTTTTTTCAAGCATTATTTCCATAGAGTTCACTTTAGCATGATTTATTCAGATGAATGGGGGTATAAGAATTCCAGCTAGTAAACAACTTTCAATTTAGAACCAGTACTATCTCAGGGTATATTAGGGTGAAGTCTTACAATTTTAGGGAAGTCTACAACTAGTTGCTTAGTCATTTGAACCTTTATCATTGTAAAACCGACTCTTAGACCTTTTCGAAAACAATCATCATGTACTTTTGCTTTGTCTTCATAAAAGCAACAAATTTCTTACTCTTTATATTAAAAAAGAATAAGAAAAGGAACCAGAATCTTGCCACCTTAAATTGTCTGTTTATAGATTTCTGATTCGAAAGTAGAGTACCCGCTGGTATTGCATCTTTAATCTTCTTAGCTACTCAAATAAGTATTGCTAATCTGAGTTTTGAGACTTTGCTCTTCAGATTAACTGTTCACAGTCTGGGTTACTACAAGAGAAGTCTGAAAAGAGTACTAAGATCTAGTTAATCATGGAAAATGGGGCATGGCTTCCAACAAGCGGTTATAAGACCACGCAAGAATTGCTTCTAATACTGTATTGGGACAACTTCAAATACAGAATTTCCCTGAAACCAAATAAACTGAATTTGTTCAACAGAAAATGCCAGATTCCTCAGGAATAACAGTAATTTCCCAATATTCTGTGAGGAGATTTTCTTTACAGTCTCGTGTGTCTGTGTATTTCAGGCAACTGGGCCTTGAACTGCTATTGTAGATTTTGTAGACAGAATCGTAATGGAATCTTGAGGCACAAATTCTCCAGTAACAGAGTCTGAGTTTCTCAATTTGCCTTGCTAGGCCCCAATTCCTGGTCCCCATCAGTATCTCTAAGGCTTCTGAAAATGAACTCTCAGTATGGGTCATGACAAGCATAAAAAATTACAAATTGATGCTTAAGCCAGAAAGAGATGTCCTGCTGAATCTGAAGGTAATTGCTAATTGATCTTAGTGCCATTCTGGAGGTTATGTCAGCCAATCACTTAGTCAATCAAATAATAACCAACTATAGTTTTAATTACAGTATGGTTTAGTCTGTAATCCATTTCTATCTTCTTCTCTAGATTAAGCAGATAAAAAACTCAAGTACTTACACTATTTGAGAAAATACTAATATCTAATGAGCCATACTAATAAACTGCATCAGTCTAGTCAAAGAGAGAAGGACACTGCCCACCTGCCCCCATCACCAAGAAAGCACATGAAAATCTTGGAGCCTTCCAAAATGGTGATCACACAGAAAAGCAAAACTCACTCTGTACAGTAGTGAAAAACAATATAATTTTATTTATACAGTAGCCAGAGACTAAATCACATTACCAAATAAGACAGAACAAAATAAATAAAAAAATCAAAGGATAAGAAGAAAAGATAACCCCAAATTAAACTAAATTAAAATACTTGAATAATTAAATGTAAAAATACACAGATTGTATAGTGTTATAGTTAATTCTTTTAGTTGGTTAATCCTGTACAGGCAGCATGATGGCTCAGCAATTAAGACACTGGGCTTGTTGGCTTGAAAGCCAACATCACAGGTTCAAGATCTGAGCGCTGTGTAACAGGATGAGCCCCCATCCTTGCCCCAGCTCCTGCCAAACTAGTAGTTCAAAAGCATGCAAATGAGTAGATAAATAGGTATCCTTTCGGTGGGAGGGTAACAGCGCTCTGTGACTTCATGCTGGTCACATGATGCGGAAATGTCTTCAGACAGCACTGGCTCAATGGCCTTGAAACAGAGATGAGCACTGCCCCCTAAAGCTGACAACTAGCGAAGTAAAACTCACAGGAACCTTTTTTAATCTTATCCATGACATAGAGAAAATATACAAAAGGATAGCTCATCACTTATTTTCTGTGAATTCTGCTACTTCCAAATCATTCAAAAGAGAAATGTCTTTGTTTTTCTCAAACTTGAAAAGCATTCTGGTGTCTGTGGACAATCCTCCTTTATAGCTTACTCATGGATGACTATGAACAAAAACTGACTAAAAAGCTGGTAAAGCTGCAGTTCTAAAACTGAACAAATTTGACACCTATATGAAACATTACCTGATTAAACATTAAATAAACCAGATCCATAGAAGATGGAAATGTTAGGATTAAATCACCCTGTAGGCTATAACTGAAGACATAGTGACATACCAATGTGAGTACTGATGTTAAGCCCCTGTCACACAGCACCAACGGATGGAAAGAGGATGTAAAACGGAGAGAAACACTTGCCATCCATTGGTTAACACGATGCATCCGTTCTGTACTCACTGCGTCCGTTTTTCATCCTCTCTATCATCCAGCATCTGTCAACTGACATTTCATCGGCTCAAAAAGTTTTGAGCTGCACAAAACCTTTTGAGTGGATAAAGTATCCAACGCGTCCGTAATACATCCGCTACGCATACGGCGAACATCCGTTATACATCCGTCGTCATCCGTTACGCGTCCGCTATATCCGCTAGGCATCCGCTGCACATCCGTGCAACTCGTATCCACTCCAGCGAAAAACGGACACAGGGAGGAAGCGAAACGGACGCGGAACGGACATGCAGCGTTAGTGGCACGGACGTAGAAAGGATGAAAGCAGATGCAACTCGCATACAAAGCATTAAAACGGAAAAAACTTTCATATAGGGGACGTATCTCGGATATTTAGGATGTCTGCAGGATGCCTAGAGGATGCAAAAGGACACCGAGCAGAAAAACCTATATTTCCTATAAAAAGGGGGAGAAATCACCTGGATCTCACTTTCAGTCCAGCAGCCCTGCGGTGCAGACCTCTTCAGCCTTCATCTTGCTCTTGCTCTTCCACAGCATCCAGTCATCTCCACCATGGATCGTCGCACACTCCTTTTGGTAGCCGCCATCGTTCTACAACAGTGAGAAGCCCTCTACAGGCTCTTTCACCTGTTCTATGCAAGAAAAGGAGGCGTCCAAGAAGTGTGTGGGTCCGAACATGGATCACGAGAAGAACCGAGTACGGACTGTATAACAAGCTGATGATGGAGCTGAGGAACGAAGACTCTTGTGCATTCCAGAACTTCATGAGGATGCCACCAGCCATGTTTGACGAAGTTGTGGAGTGGCTGAGACCCAGGTTGACCAAGGCAAACACCAACTTCTGGCCCAGCCTGGACCCTGGGTTGAAGGTGGCACTGACTCTGCACCACCTGGCCTCCGGGACCACATACAGGAGCATGCAGTATGGCTGGAGGGTGCCACACAACACCATCAGCATTGTGGTCAGAGAAGTGGTGCAGGCCATCATCGAAGAATACCTGGAGGAGCTCCTCCAGTGCCCCTCCACTGAAGAAGGCTGGAAGAAAGTTGCAGAGCAGTGGTATCAGAAGTGGAACTTCCCCCACACTGTTGGAGCCATAGATGGCAAGTACGTGGCCTGCAAAGCTCCAGTGAACTCAGGGTCCACTTATCACAACTACAAGGGCTTCTTCAGCATCATCCTCTTCGCCATGGTCGATGCTGACTACAAGTTCATGTACATTGATGCTTCAGGCAACGGGTCATCTTCAGATGCCCAGGTATACAACACCAGTCACCTCAAGGAGGGGCTGGAATGCAACCTCATCATGGGCTTCCCAGATCCAGACCCCCTGCCCAACGACACAAAAGATGTGCCCTACTTCATCGTGGGGGATGACGCCTTCTCCCTCACAACCTACCTCATGAAGCCCTACACTTCCAGACTCCTCACCCGTGAAGAGAGGATCTTCAACTACAGGCTGTCCAGGGCAAGGTGGGTGGTGGAGATCGCCTTTGGCATCCTGGCCAACAGGTTCCAGGTACTTCTCACCACCATGCAGCATTGCCCAGAGACCGTGAGGAGGATCATGGAAGCTTGCTGCATCCTGCACAATCTCATGTGCACCCGCTACCCAGTCTTGCAGGACGGGCTCGTGGACCTCCAGCAAGGCAATGGGGACATGGAGCCTGGGGAATGGAGGCAAGGGCAAAACCTGATCGACACTCAGGATGTGCAAGGCCACAACAGAGCCTCACATGAAGCGAAGAAGCAGCGCAACCTCCTGAGACAATGGTGCAACTCCCCAGCTGGAGCAGTGGAGTGGCAAGACAGGATGGTAGATGCTTAATGGATGCTTTCTTCAGCCTGTCTCATCACACTGATGAGATTGTGCCATGTATGTGGAGTGACCCTACAATGAACAGGGCATTTAATAAAGAGTTGTGTTTATGTTGAAATGTGTGGATGAATAATTAAATTGTTATTGATAATAAAGGGCCATAGGTGTGGCACCTGGGAGGGTGGACCATACAGTCCCACTATGCTTGCACTGGAGGTTTATCTATCTCACAGCTATTACCCATTCCACAGGTATCCCTGCCCATCCCACTGCTATCCTTACCCATCCCACCAGCATGCAAAGGCTTAAACCATTTCTAAAAGTTTCCAGCAAGACTTTATTTACTAAAAGAACTGAACCAAGTGTGCGAAGCAAAGATAAACTTTATTAATAACAAACTGTGAAAGCAAAGTGACCCAAGTAAAGTATCCCAACAAAGATAAAGTCAACAGGTAGCAACCCAGTCTCTTGCACAATTCTCAGTCACTCTGAGGCATGTCCATGGTCTCAGCTGTCGAGCAGCCAGGGACTGTGGAGGTGGCTGTGGCTGGAGTGCTGGTCTGAGGCGCCATTGGGGTGCCTGGCCCCAAGAGGACAACAGGGGATGGTGTGTGGAGGAAGGTCTCAGAGAGCTGGCTCAGTCCCGTGATGTTGAGAGCCCCTTCCTCCATGACATGGGGTGTCAGTCCCAAGACCGATGACAGATGTTCTGAGGCAGGGCTTGGCTATGGGGTGGAGGAAGGAGGAGTGTACTGGGGCTGTCTGTTCTGCAGGTGAGCGAGGTGAGGCGTCGGTGGCATCTGTGGCGTCGGTGGCATCTGTGGCGTCAGTGGCATCTGTGGCGTGGGTGGCATCGGTGGCATCGGTGGCATTCGATGAATCTGTGGCTGGACTGGGAAGGGCTGCCTGTGCTGCTGGAACTCCTAGTAGCCATAGCCTTGGTAGGTGAGGGCCTGTGGAAAGCCTTGGAAGGGCTGTGACATCACCTGGGGTGCAGACCTGGACTGGGTCGGAGCAGGTTCAGCTGGGCCTGGAGGGTTGTGCAGAAGACCGGTGATCCTCTCCTTTATCACCTGGTACTGTGATTCAGACATCTCCATGAGGGTCTGGTTGGCATAGGTGAGGAAGGGCTTGCGGTTTGAGGGTGTGTACCAGCTGAGAGAGGAGATTTATGCTGCTTTTAATGGTGTCCCTGATCTCCAGCAGGACAGTGTGGCTCTGCCCCTCCGGTCTGGTTCTCTGTCTGCTTTCTGTGAAGGTGGAGCTGGGGGTGGGGGTGGGTTGGTCTCTGGTGGCAGTGCCTTCTCCTTGCTCCAACTGCATCAGGGGGTCCTCGACGCGCTCCGCCATGGGGAATGCAGCTGTCGGGGGGTTCTCCGTCGTGGGACGCTCCACAGATACCTGCCTGGACACAGGAGATGACTCTTGGCCAGAAGAGGACTGGCTCTCTGTGGGCTGCCTGAGAGAGAGGGTAGACAGAGGGGCTGCTCCTTGGTGGCGGATCTCACCCTCCAAGAAGCTGCACTTGGCCATCACGTAGGTCTCCCGGTCGGTGAGCTTGACCGCGGCCTGGCCAGACCTCTTGAGATGCAGTTTCCTGTACCGGGTGTGCATGTGCTTCCACCACCCGAGGAGGACCTCCGAAGTGTAGCCCAGGCTCTCCGCCTTCTCTCTCCAAGCAGCCTGCTTCCTCTTGGTATCTCGATAGAGCCTGTGTCCCTTCCGCCATAGGTACTCATTCTCCCTCAGCCATTTGAGCACCTCATCCTCATGTTCCTCTTCGATGGAGTATTGCCTCCTCTCCCGTTCTTGTGTATGCCTCTTCCTCCCTCTGGCAGGGCCTTCTGGGCCCTCATCAGAGGGGCTTCGAGGTTCTAGGGGCTGCTCCACCACACCACCAGCAGCAGCAGCAGCAACAACAACAGTAGCAGCAAAAGCAGGACCAGCAGCACCAGGAGCACCAGCAGGACCAGCAGCATCAGCAGGACCAGGATCATCATCAGCAGAGTAAGCACCAGCAGCACCAGCAGCACCAGGAGCGCCAGCAGGACCAACAGAGTAAGCACCAGCAGAAGCACCAGCACCAGGAGCAGCGCCAGCAGAGGAAGCACCAGCAGAAGTCCCAGCACCAGGAGCAGCACCAGCAGAAGCTCCAGCACCAGCAAAGTCAGCCCAAGCAGCAGAAGCCCCAGCAGAAGCAGAGTCAGGGCCAGGGGGTGGGATGGTGGCCCTGTCCTTCTTGCCAGGGCTGGCAGAAGATGGCACAGGCTTCCTCTTCCTCCCCATAGTTGTTGACTAGAGATATGTCTGGCAGCAGGTCTTTCCTCTGAATGGTGACTTGCTTGCGAGCTGCCTCCTTTTATATCTGCGGGGCTGACGCAATGCATCCTCCCCGCATGCGCAGTGAATGCTTTGCATCCGCTAGGCATCCGCTAGGCTTCCGTGATGCATCTGCTGTATCCGCTCGGCATCCACTCGGCATCCGTTCCTTCCACTGCGCGTCCGCTTTGCTGTGCTCCCCCGGAAGCCCTGCGGATGTGCCATCTGCTCCCATCCGCTTCGATCCGCTAGGCTTCCATGGAGCATCCGCTTTCCATCCTGGCTACGTCCTCCCCCCATCCATTCCTTTCCGTTGTTGTCCGCTCTGTTTATGCAAATTTGGGGCACTTTTGGGAGCGGATAACAATGGATGGAACATTTTCTCATCCGCTGTGTCCTTTTCACATACTTTTTGCATCCGTCGGCTTATGTGACAGGCCCCTTAGCAGCCATGCAACAGGTGGGAACATTGTTTCAAGATCATGATAGATGATTGAAGCCAGTGGCTTATTGTTCCAGTACACTCATAGATCTAAATATGCCCAAATAATTTGCCCAAAATTTAGATGGAGTGTTTTACAGCAGTGTGAGCATATGTTTTGAAAATATATATTTTAAACAGGAATCCTTCCAATATAAATATAAGTCATAAATTATTCATTTCCAGATAAATCACAAATATTGGACTGGGTACCTATGAGTTGCCAGAATTCTTCTCCAGATGATGAGTTCAAACCCATATACAAAATGTTGTCCAGGTAAAAACACTTATAGTTGATTTAGATGCCATTCAAATTAGTGAAGCAATTTTGCATGTATCAAAACATGAACACTAAATAGTTGGCTATTACATGCAACTCATTTTTTGTTTTGTTTTGATTTTTTAAAGGAAGCCTTATAATATTATAGGAATTAATTAATCCTTGTTTCACCTACAGCCATTTAGACATCATAAAATGTGGAGAGAGAAACTCTAGAAAACCTGATATTTGCAAACTTATAAAAGATTTAGTAGTTTTACACTATTTCCCAAATATTTGGTATTTTACATTCCTGTTTTATATATACTGCCATTAGTTACTTTAAAGAATAATAACAAGATGGAGATATCCTGAGCAATTATAAACACAATGGAAAACTTTACTCATATTACAAGCAGTGTATAATTTTTACAAATCGTTAGGCAAGCAGAAAGTGTAGTTCAAACTACAAAGAATAGAAAGGTCCATTTGATAAATCTCCCAGACTTTGGGAAAATATTACAAGTTTCAGTTTTAATATTTGGTTTTAATATTCTTGAGGAAAATATTTCTTAATATTTTTTTGTAATATTATTGTTGAAGAAAACATACAAAACATACAAAAAAGAACACCAATGAGAAGTTTTGCGAACACTAATTTGGAAGAAGATATTACTCATTAAATATCAATGAATGTGTAATAGGAAAGGTTTGTATGTATGCTATAAATAATGGAGAATGTTTCCTGTGTATACCATAAACATGCATTGCATTTTCTAAATCCCAGTTGTAACTATATGAAGGTATTGCAGGGTTTTTTTTTATAAAAAGGTGTGGTTTCTAGTTTCTAGTTTTTGTTTACTATTCATCAGAGAGAAAGGTCTAAATGTTGAAATAATGTTGGGTGTAACTATTTGCAGTTTTCTCCTTCTGTGAAGTACTGCTTGTATTTATAATTTGTATTTGTATAGTGGAGGGCCCTATTCATAATTTGCAAAAACCTTGATAGGCTTCAATTGTTGATAGGCTTCAACTGTTTTCAGTTATGTTATGTCCCCCTTGCATTAGACACTAAAACCAAGTGTTCTGAAAACAGGACAAAATGGGTCCAAACCCTTTCTTTCCTGGCATCAAGTACCTTAGTTACGTCAGCTGGATTTGTTATTGTGCCTCTTAATTGCTTTAAATGAGGAAACAAAAAATATCTACAGTTTGAAAAGCTATACCTTTCCCACCTAAGAGAGATTTTGAAAGTTATGAAAATTATTCAATGCTTTATTCCTCACCAATTCTGTATCAAATAGTTCTGCAATATTTTAATTGTTAATGCAGAGAATACATTCTATTAATCAAAAAGAAGCTATCTACTGAATAAATATTCACATGATTGGTTTGGTAACTAAGTTTTGAATGATGCATTGCTGGTTGTTAAGTAAATATTGGCCAGTTTTATTCTACCTGCCCAAAATTCTTCTTTCCTTGTAGTATCTTAAATTGTTGGCATTTCTGAATTTTGTTGGTGCACATATTTATGCATATATACATACATACATACATACATACATACATACATACATACATACATACATATAATATTGAAAGCAGGAAAATATCTAAAGCAGGTAATGCAAGTGTTAATACAAAATTTCACAAAAGTAGTAACTACATTTTAATTTCAGGCAACTCTAGATTAAAAATTCCTAGTTATTGTTGCTTTTCTCAGTTAACTGCTCCTACATTAGCAGCCAAACATCTGAAAAGCTACAGATGTTTCTATCAGAATTTCTGTAAATGCTAAATTAAAACAATAGGCAGTTGTTAGCAAAATTCTGCATGAGGCAAAAACTTGGGGATTTTTTTAAATTTACTTATGACCATGCATAAACTAACACCCATTTTTTCTTAGAGAAAGCTATTCTTCCTGTACCTTTTTTTTTTTTTGCTGAAAATAAGTTTTTCCATGATCTTCATGACTGATTTAAGCCTTCCTTTCCTACTATCACAACAAATACTTTCCTCTACCATTTGTTTTCAAATGCAAATATATTAATGAAAAAGTAGAATTGGCCATTGCTTTCTGTAAGATTAAGTATTCCAAAAATGTTTTTTCAAGAGGCAGCTGGACTTTCTGAAGCTTTTTGAATGAGAAGTGAAATGTCTTGATAGAAAAAACCAGGAGGACCAGTTGCCTCTTGAAAAAGCACCTTTGGGACAACCATGACCTCGATGACTGAGAATCCCCATAGACTCTTAGATTAATTTTTGTTTTTTTTAAAGGTAACTTTTTTTTTTACTACATATATGATATTTGAATTTTAGATTACAGTGTTTGAAATTTTTAAGAACAAAAAGCTATTTCTCAATGGGGTAAAAAAACCAATATCATACTCTGACCCCAAGCATACTTATTCAGAAATCTGCCCTATTTATCTCAGTGGAATTTTACTTTACATGTTAACTTCCTGCCATTCTGACTTCTATTACTAGAATTTGCAAAGGTCTAAAGTTTATTTTATGATTTAAGTACTATAATAGAACTATAATATAAATATAATATAAGTATAATATAAATGGACTACCCACTTTTTCTTTCTATTTCCAGAAAAGAATAAAAAAGAAAGAAAAACTCACAGCAGTTGTTATAAAGCAATGTGTTAGAGATTTTATATATTATTTTAGCAGACTAGGCCAGTGGCATCTGTAGGATTCTGCTCCAATACAAGTAGGAAAGGGGCAGGATTGGTGACTAGATAGCACTGCTTTAATCAGTGTGACACACCCATGGCCCCTGCACACACAAACCCCAGTACCACTGAGTAGGGCTTCACTTTCCTAAACTGTAAGCAATTATAAAAGTTAGATATTGATATTTGGAAGAAAAATATTATTGTTACTCTTCTAACATTGAAATATTAAACAGCAATATTGAGCAGCTGAGATATGTATAATTGAGATTCTGAGAAAGAATAATTATTTATTGTATTCAATTCGGTCCAAGTTATTAAAGCATTAGGCCTAAACTACTTGCAATAAAGAAATATGTACCTACTTTATTCTCACTATTCCTAATTCACAGACATTGCTTAATTCTTCAGTTAGACACTGCCAAAGAAGCAAAAGATGGTGCCAAAATGCAGAATTTGTACAAGATGGTGGATAAGGTGGATGCTTATCAGAAAAAGCTTCTGGACAGCTGGAAAGTTAAGCAGAATGTTGTAGAGAAGCAGCGCCAGTACTGCCTTAGGAAAATGGTTGATTTGTTTGCCCGGGTAAGCCTACATATGAATTGACAGCATAATACCTCAGAAGTGTTATCTAGGCTAATAATCCACTGATTTTCCACAGCTTTTGGGAGCTCATAAGCATTCATCAAATTCCCAGTCCTCTAATATTTTGAGACATTTGTCATATCTGTACTTACTATAGTGCTTACACTGTTCCTGTCCTGAGTTCATCCTGGCTTGCCTCAAAGGAGTTTATGAAAATCCTCTCAGGACTGAGATAATTTGGCAGCAGCTTGAAAGGTCAGTCTGGACTGAAGATTGCCACATCCTTCGATTGGACAATTCCCCTGCAGCTGTGCACTCCTGCCTTTCTCTTTCAGGAAAGTCATGGCCAACCACTTTCCTTCCTATTTATGGTTCTTCTATAATATCTATGTTTTTATAATTGGCTATGTATCTGTATGCAATGCATACAGATACATTTTATGTATACACAAAAATAATGGATACAAAGTACAGATGCAAGCAATGGCTTTTACAAATCTTTTACTGCTGTCTATTTCTTTCCAATATCTTTTAGACTTACTATTATTACTAATACCATAATATGTTTGGAGGTTGCCAATTCGTTCAGAGATTGCCAAGTTGGAGAACTTTGATATGAATTTATGATTCATAATCATTCTACATTGGGGAAAGTTTAGAGTATAAAGAAACTTGCTATATAGTAGCTTAAACTCACATGATGTTCATATAGCTTACTATGTCCTAACGTGGTATTGTATATTGCATATAACCCTAGTTAAATGTTGCTGATTAAAGAATAGATAATGATTTAGTATGATTTATGAATCCAGTCAGTAAATTCTACTTTGCAATATAAATAAAGATAGGAATCAGATATTCATGATGGGGAGCTTAATCCCCATGGTAGAATTAATTTGTAGATAAGTATTTTTACAAAGAAAAGTATTTTTTTGATTTGTGTTTGATTTAGCCAGTAAGGAGTCCAAACCAACAATCTGATTCAGATCCAACTTTTCAAAATGATGGTGTGGTGAATCAAAATAATAGATAATTAATAATCCATAGTGAGGTACAATCAATTATTCTTTCTTTCTGTCCTTGTTATAGCTCCATTCGAGTGCTCAACTCCACCTCAGCAATCCATGCCTCTTGATAGCTAAAGCAGAAGATAGCACAAAGAAGGAGACCTTCCACATGCCTCACATTAAACCTGTCTTCTTGAAGTCTCGGGTTTACAAAAGCCCCCTGATTAGGGTGAAGAAATCCCAGGATTTCACAGTAACAGCTATGGTCAGGTATGGCTGAAAAGAAAATCATGGGAGGGAAGGCTACAATGGGGCAAATCGTTAAGTTTTATTCCTCGTATCAGATAACCTAAATTCCTGTAGGAAATTATTTTTGAAGTTATAGTCAAGCAAAATATCAAATGCAACCATCAAGATTGCTCATGGCAATAACATCAATACCATTTTCATCAAACCCTATAAATCATTAAAATATGTAAAAGGTAGTTGCATCAGTAACAAAACTATGATTTGATGTCCCAAATATGCTTTGAAGCATGAATGTACCACCTGCTTGCAACACTTTAAAGCATCTTCTGAGGATTGCGTGCAAATCTGGAAAAACACAATTGCTGTGATGTGGAGGGATGCTACATTTGTGCTCTTGTATGCTCTAAAATATCTTTGCATCTGAAGCATTGCACAGCTGTATTATTTTCTGAAGCTCTTTATAAAAGGGAAGTGTTAACTTTTTCATAGTCTTTGAAAAATTAATAGTGAATATTTCTGATGAGACTAAGTTGAAGAGGGTGCTCCAAAATTATTCCCAGAACTTTAAGAATATAGTTTTTTTTTAGTCATTGTATTATTTGAAATAATTAATGCCCAAAATACATTTTATAGAGAAATGCATATAATATAGTACTAATAGTCCAATTGCTAGGTGTGGACAGTTGAAAGCCAATGAAGCATCACATACTACACTAAGACATAATTTGGTTGGTTTGATTCTGGCTAATAGTGTTGTGTGAATCCAGCCATTGTGTTTTGAGAAACATATTCATGGCTCAATGTTTACTATATCATATACATTCACTTAATTTTATTTTATTCAATGCACCATATCTAAACAAATCCTGCCAATCGCCCTGCAATTGTTTTTTCTCTGCAGAGCTATTACCTCATGTTAAATATATAAGAATTGTTATATTATTTTATTAAAATGTATTAAATAGTAGATTGCTTCAATATTTTTCCATTTGCATTATGATTGTATTTTCTCTACAGAAGAAAGCCAAGCAGTGAGCAAATAGAATCACTGTGGAAGACTGATATCACAGAATTGAGTTTTCCCCTTGGACCCAAAGCACCTGTGTCTTTCCTGTGGTCTGAGACCTCTGGCTTTCCTGATATTCCTAGATTTTTGGAATTAGACATTTCCTCTGTGAGGGGGAAGCCCCTTCAATATACGGAGTCTCGGTAAGTGGCCTTGCATTAAGGAATCTCTGTGATGACAGTTGGTGTAAGTGATAAAGATGTTCATGCAATGTTTTGTGATTTTTTTTTTCATACTGATTAAAGAACATCAGTCCAGAGCAGCCTCAGCAATTTCTCTGATGTGATGCTTCTGCCATTATCATTCTCAGAACTTTTTCTGCTTCCATAGATACCTCTGGCTGTCACCTTTTCTCAGAGCCAGTTCTTGAAAAACTATGCTTTCTCCTCCTGTCTCTATTTTGTAATAGCTATTTTAGATAGTGGTTTTAAAGATGGGAAGATGACCCCCTCCTTACCTAGCTCTCTTCCTCGGTATATCCAGGGTATCTCTGTGGCATATGGGTAGGAAAACATTGACTCACCACATGTAAGCAGCAAAATGAGTGAAATTGTTTCCCACCATTCTGAAACAGCCAACACATACAGCATACAGAATGACAGCAAATAAATATACCCTAAAATCTGGCGATGGGGGGAGAGATAGCATTTTCTTATATATGATAGAAATTTGTCCCTTTTCCATGCCCACTGCATCATCTCAAAAGTTGGCCCATGGCCATAAAAAAATGGCTTACCTCAGTCAATGATTATGACCCTGGCTGAGAGGGAGGGAGGGAGCAAGATTCCCCTTGTCCCTTAGGTAGTTGTTCTACTGACTCTTTTTCCAGATCTAAGCCCCCAAAGCAGGATCAGTTTGACTGCTTGTCACTCTCCCCATGTTCTTACTATAGTGAAATACTGCCTCCTGGAATTTTCATGGAATTTTATGGAGTCTGCATGTCACTAGCTCGTCCACCAATCCTACCTGGCATTGCATGAGGTAGATTTCAACAATTCTTAAAGCACACCATATCATGACAGTACCTCCATCTCTCTCTTTTACCTCTCAAGGCTGCTTTTGTAGAAATAAACAGGAGGGGTATTCTGAATGCTGCTTTGAGCTCCCAAACGAAAGATCAGATTTATATCTAAGATGAATAAATGCATATATTTCATCCTCAAACTATTACAGAGGGAGCTGATGTTACTGTAGTGTTTCATCTCTTCTAATGTAAATCTTATGATAACAATCTACAGTGCCTCAATGATGGCTAATGTCACAGTCAGATCATGGATATGTCCAGCTCTAACTGGCCATTTAAGTTTGCTACAGACATATACCTCCTCCTTAAGTCACTGGCTGACATCAATGGCCATTTTGACTTGGGCTATGAGCTAGACAGGGCAATTGGTGTGCATAGCCTTTTTTGTATGATATTGATATTTGAATGTTGATCTTCTGCAAGATTGGTGCTTTCCAAACAAACATTGGATTTCTAAGAAAGTGACATACTTGAGCCAAAAACGAACAAATAGAATCCTTGTTGACAGGTTGATGAAGGATAGAAATGTACTGTTAGCCTAAGACCACACTTGAAAGCAAGGTTATGAATACTAATATTACTTTGATTATACAATTACAATAAAATAATCTTTCCAGTCTAAATATATTTCCCCACTCTCTCTTTTCCTTTGTTAGAACTAGGGAAAGTCAAATCTAAGATGTTTTTTCAAACCACACTTCTGTTTTGGACTCAATTTTTTAAAATTCTCACTGTTGTATTGGCTGTGTCTCTTCTTCCTGTTCCTCAAGGTTATTTTTACAATAACTGGAAATAAACCAGCTGCAAACAAAAGCAAGAGAAACCTGAAATAGCCCTGAATCTTTCCCCAGATTTCTGTCTGTTGGGCCCACCTCTAAGAGTTGTGAATTGACTAACTGTCCTATTATCTGTCAACTTGAAGATAGAAATTAATCTTTTTTACTCTTATTATTTATAGGAATATTCATCTCCTGTCCTCTTACCAGACCCTGCCCTCTTGACCTGAACTGCAAGAAATATTAGATATTTAGATTGTGCAGAATAGGTCTGTCAGCAACTTTTTTGTTTGCTAGTTTATCATAGTATTAAGGGAGTTCCATCCTGATTGATAAATCTGTCTCCATGTGAGCATGGAGGGATAGGCATGACCCTAATATGGAACAATATGAAATAAACTGTAGTTCTGTGCATAGTAGCCTGTAGATGTCACTATTGAATAGGAGAAACTTACATCAGTTTTTGAAAAGTTAATCATAGCTTAATTATTTCAACTGAATAACAGAATAACAGAGTTGGAAGGGACCTAGGAGGTCTTCTAATCCAATTCCCTGCTCAAGCAGGAGACCCTATACCAATGCACACTAATGTCCAATCTCTTATTAAAAGACTCCAGTGATGGAGCACATTTAGTTACATTATACAGAAGCATCTGGAGTGTGCATGAAAATTGCAATGATAAAAGCAATGCTATGTCATCATGATACAAGCTTGTATCTGCATTGTCGCATCATACATACAATATAATACAATACAATACAATGGAGGCAGAAATGGTATCACAATGGTGCAACACTATTTTCATTTTTTAATAGAAGCATCAGATCCTGCAGGTACCCTTGCTTCCTAGACTATCCTATCTGAAAGTTCATCCACAAACATTACTTCTACTGGGATTCTTAGTGAAGCAAAGTACTATGTTTGTACAAATGCACACAAACAACTGGGGACAGCCCTGAGAACAATTTTGTGACTCTTCCAGAGAACATAACTCTGTTAATGCTTTAGCAGGAATGTGTTGCTCACACTTTGCAATACATTTCTTTTTATTACATTATATAATTGTATCACATTATATAATTGAAATATATGCATAGACAGGTTGCAATGGGACAAGGAAAAAGCAGAAAAAGTATTAACTCACAGCATGCAGTCACAGATTTAAATTGCTGCTATTTTGAAACTTTGAAAAATACAGTTCTGTTCTAAAATTAATTTTAAAAATGGTTAAACATTCTTTGTACAATTAGAATCTATATCTTTACACCTCTGCATAATAAATAACTTCAAAATGATAAAATTTTGAAAGCAAAATCATATAATTACTGCTTTAAAAATACACAACATATATTTATGAAATTATTTCGTGTTATATATAAACTCATGTTCTCTCTTTTTTTGCAGGATTCAGAATATTCCCAGATGGAAAATATCTAGATATAATTTTAAGCATTTGTAAATTAGATAACAATCACAATTTATTGCAATATGTTAAAGCAATATGTTATATAAGGGGTTCAATAACAATATACAGTATTAATTGTAGACCTGATGCATTTATATTTTTCTGATATTTATTTATTTATTTAATTGATATTTTTATTAGTTTATTTAGCTGATACTTTCCTCTTCAACAGAGAGTCCAAGATACTTTAAAAATAGTCTATATAAACCAGCTTCATATTATAAAATAACTAATAAATAAAAATCATTATAAAGCATGTGTTTGGCCGTAATCTATGAATGTTAAGGATCCAAAAGCCCAGATGGAAGGTTTGTCACACAGAATTCTTGACAACTGGTTTTACAAGAAAAGGTACTGGATTTTTGCTGAACTAAGGAATCTGTTTTTCTGCCCCTTCCCCCCCCCACACACACACCTCCTTTAGTAGGAATAGTCAGTCAGCTTCCTGATTGTTTAGTATACCCACATAAAACTCACCCAGTCGGGTGAATAATGAAAGATTGTAATCAAACCTCTGAGGATAAAAGTCATGACATAGTAACATTCATACACTCAGTTTACTGAAGCTGCAATAGATGTCTTATTATCAAACTTCTTTTAATCAGTTTAATTTGCCTCCAAACTCAAGAAAGGACAAATGAAGTAGTCACGTTAGTATCAGAGTCTTCCCAGGGTTATTGATTACTGTTTCTTTTATCTGGCTACAGGCACTGATAAAAAAAGCATTTTTTCCAATTGATGGTGTAATCCTTCTGAAAAATCAATTAATGCATAGGCAATCCTATGCACAATTGCCTGGAAATAAGTCTTACTGAATCAGTGGGACTTAAATCTTAATAAGCATATTTTAAAATAAAAACAGTATAGGATTGAATTGTACAGTAACTACAAATCAAGACCACTCTTATGTGGTTTTCCCGGTGTCTACTGTCAATATGACTTCACCTACATGTTAGAGCTCATTGCCTCCAGCAAGTCATACTTCAACTCTCCGCATTTCACAAGAGGCTCATTTCCCCACCAACAGGAAACTCCACCTCAGAGGCAGCATATCAGGAATTTGCTTCCTAAAGAGGCCAAAAGTTAAAGATCCTGTCTGCCAAGTCAGGCTGACAAATGGTATGACTAAGCCCTATTGTGCTGGAAGCCTTTAGCAGAGTCTGGTAGAGAGGCCCAAAGCATCCTTGGGGCTGAGCTGCTTTCAGTACAAAACGAAAATACCCAGCTGACACAGGGCAATAGTTCATAATTCAATAATGTGCCCTCCCCCCTCAGTATTTGTCAGCCTTAAATCAAGGCTTGTTCGTGGTTTTTATTTTCTGCTGCTGTAAGCAAATTAAAAGTTGCTGTACTGACAGCTTTCTATGTGAAATGCCAAGCAATTACCAGCCTTTTATTATTATTTTTATTCTATTATTTCTCATAGTTACAATCTCATGATTGTTTTCATATCTATTAGTTTTGTTTACCTGGTTGGTATCAGTCCTATTATTTTAATTTAACCCTGCTGTTGCACCAATAGCTTCTTTTCCCTCCTTAGGTAAAGTAATACAGCTTCAGTTGATAAGACTGTAGAAAATTAAATATACTAGATTCAACCACTAATTGCATTTTCCTATCATTTGAGGTGAGGAAGCACATTTGAAATGGAATATATGTTGCAGATGTTAAAACAAAATCCATATACATAAGTAATAACTTTAGTCATAAGTAATACTCATTTTCCAGAAAAACAAGTTTGAGGTCAGAAGGAAGATAATTGCTAGCCAGTCAAGGTTGGCACAGTCTGGAAACTAGGAGTTTTGAACTACACTTTAATGTGGTAAGAGTTTTGCAACCGAATCTTGAAAATCTGTAACATGTCTCCAGGTCAACCTACCTATCTCCATTTCTATCAAAACCAGATTGAGTTGTTCTGAGTTCCTTTTTTACACTTTCTACTTTCCAGGACTCAAAATATGTATAATAGTTTAGCACTTTTGTCTCCCTTTTCTGAGTCATACCAAACATTCCATCACAAACCTAAGTCTAGAGAGGATAACAGATTCTGAGTTTTAAAAGCCTAAGTTTTTCTTTAAACCCACAGTTTTGTGCTACAATGCTTGTTTTAAAGAAGAGAAATAAATGGGGTTCAGTGTCAGTAACTTGATCAAGTAACTGAATGAAAGGCAAAGATGGAATTAGTGATACAAATGCCAAATCACATTTTTCTCCCACACTTCTCAACAAAATATCCATTACACAAAAATACACCAACATTTGACATTGCTCACAGCCTTAGATTAATAAAAGATTAGCTCGGAGTCAGTTTTGATACTGAATCCTACCATAGTTATGACCTCACAGCTGCCAGGTTAGCACCAACGCCAATTCTAGTTGAAAAAAAAAAAAGGCCTGTTTGAGGAATTGGCAACCAGTGTATAGTTTGGCACTATTCAGAACCAAAGTCTACCAATTTCTTCAAGTGGTTATTAATTTTTTTATACTTTTTGTTTAATTACCCAATAACTAAAATCAGTTAAGCAATCAGATGTTTGAAGAGCACTAATGCTGCAGGAAAATGTTCATACTTTTGTGTTGTGTAAAGTGTCACCATAGCTACTAAATAAAAACACTTCATTAATTCATTACTGTATGCTCTTTAATGCCAAAGAATAATAGGAATGTCAGCATTAGGGATGGGATTTTATATTTTTATATGTTTTAGATACTAGCAAAATATTTGAAAGAAATGTTGTTACCAGGGGTACTTTCTACCAGTTCTGTTCACCTCTGTAGAACCGGTAGCTCTGAAGAGCAGCAGACATAGTACTGGTTCTATGTCTGCTGATGTTTTTGCCCACCCAACCACCCAGGCTCTTACCTGATCTTTATTTCCTGATTTTTCAATTTCAGCTGCCGAACACAGCTGCTTCTTGGCAGGCAGCATGCTAATGACATGCTAATGACTATTTATGAGGAGGGCAGGGAAGCTCATAAATCCCAAACCTGTAGTTAATCCTTTCGTATCCCACCCCTGGTTGTTACTACTTTTTAAAGGAGGGCAAGCTAAACACATGATCATAAGACAAAGTAATAAGTTGAACAAATACAACATTGCCTACCCATGTCATATCCTCCTTTGATTACTTACTCACTAATATGCACTGCTAGCACATCAAAGGTTATATCATTGGCAATGGTCAAGACAACCATATATTTTATTATATACATATATTTTATGAGGATAAAGCTGTCACTTCCTTTCCTATTTCTGGTTTTATTTTTGCTACAGAAGTGAAAAGAAAACTGGCAGTAATACAATCACAGCTGGTGCTATACAGATAGGCTGGGAGGGATGTGTGCATTCATACCTGTTTTTAATCCAGGTGGCCATTTTTAGGCCCTATTTTCATGGTTCCTCTCTGGACTGCAAAAATCTAGACAACCATTAGTAGGCAGAATATTTTATTCAGATTTTTCCATTCTAGATATTACAGCCTTATTCTAGAATTTCATGTCAATCATGAACATTGGGTGTGACAGTTAACCAGGGGAGGGATTCTACCGGTTTGGACCTGTTCTATAGAACCTGTTATGATTCTGCCTAGTTCGGAGAACTGGCAAATCGTGCCCCGGGTTGGCCCCGCCTCACTCTGCCCGCCCCTCCCCTCCCTGCCCAGTCAGTCCTTAACATGCATACTCGACATTGCTGACTGTCCCCCCTACGCAGTCACTCCTTAAGGTATTTCTTTTTTTCCCCTCCTGACAATCAGCTGTTCCAATGATCAGCTGTGCAGGGAGCCCCCTCTCTGTATTACTGCTTCACCCAGGAGGCTTCCCTGAGGCCCAGGAAGGCAAAAAGGGGCATGTGGGGGGTGCTGCCCCCCTGCACTCCATTTTTTGCTTTCCTGGGCCCTAGGGAAGCTTCCTGGGAGCAAAAATGCCCCTCAACAGACTTGCCTGAGGCCCAGAAGCCCCAAAAATGGACCGTACGGAGGTGCTGCGCACCCCTCCTATACTCCATTTTTTTCCTTCCTGGGCCCCAGGGAAACTTTCTGGGAACAAAAACACCCTCCCAGGAGGCTTGCCTGAGGCCCGGGAGGCAAAAAACACTGGGAGGGGGGGTTGCTGGGAAAAAAGCCATGCCCACCCACTCACATGGCCACGCCCACCTAGCCACATCTACAGAACTGGTTGTTAAAAAATTTGAAGCCCACCCCTGCAGTTAACCTATAGGTATGAGTTTCCATGATATAGTGCTTGAGAGCAGGGTGGACATTTCGTTGACCAGGAAATACTTTTCAGTTTGTTTAGAGCAGTGGTTCCCAAAGTGGGCGGTACCACCCCCGGGGGGGGGATGACTTAGGGGGGTGCTGAGAGGCAAGGGGGTTGGAAGCGGGGTGCTAAGAGTCGGCAGGGAGGCGCTGGAGGTGAGTGGCAGGGCACAATTCAAAGGCGAGAAAATATGCCGCTGCCACCGCATTCAAGGCAAGGCCCCGCAGGATCATCCCATTGACTTGCATGCTCTGGTGCAAGGAGTTCCGCCCATGAATGCAATGCCCACTCTGGCTTTGCTCTCCTTTTCAAACATCCTCCCGCCGCCAAGTTCCACCCCATTGAGGCCTTGCACCAGAGGCACCTGCCCAAGCAAGTCCGAATGGAGCTGTGCACGAAGTCAATGGGGTGAGCCTGAGAGGGGGAAAGAGAGAGGAAAGAGAGAGAGAGAGAAAGAGAGAAGGAAGAAGAGAAAGAGAAAAGAGAAAGAAAGAAAAAGGGACAAAGAAAGAGGGGGGATGGAAGGAAGGGACAGAAAGAAAAATAAAGAAGGAGGGAGGGAGGAGAAAGATAATGAAATATCTATTGTAGTCCAATCACCTGCTCCAGCAGGGTTAGAAGTGAGTGTGTGCGTGTGTGTGTGTGTTCTTCTTGTAATTTACCAGTACATTTTGATTTTGCCTTCTGCAGAATTGGCACTGTAATAAATTGGAGAAAAGTAATTTTTTAGGGTGGAGATCTGGTCCAATGGATCCTGTTTAAAGCCTCAACAAAATGTGAGAGCTTCCTGATTGTCTTGGCCATGTTTCGTCTACAAAACCTTTAATTAATAGAAGCCAAAGATGTTTCAATGTGCTGGCAAAGATGCTGGCAAAGATGTTTCAATATGGAAAAGGGCCTCTCAACTAGGCCTCATTTCAATCTGATGCATCAGGTCTCTCTCTCTCTCTCTCTTTCTCTCTCTCTCTCCCCCTCCCCCCTCCATCCCTCCATGCCCCCCCTTCTTTGTCCCTTTTTCTTTCTTTCCCTTTTTCTTTTCTTCCTTCTCTCTTTTCTCTCTCTCTCTTTCCCTCTCCCAGGCTCACCCTGTTGATTTGGTGCACCGCTCTGCTCGGACTTGCTTGGGCAGATCCATCCAGTGCAGCGGGCTCAATGGGGTGGACCTGCGGGGCTGGGACCTAGAATGCGGCAGTGCCGGCATGTTTGAAAAGTAGAGCAAAGCCAGAGATCGGTAATTTTTGCTGCAAAGAATCACAAAAGCTTTTGGGTTGTGCACAAGAAGGGACACACATGCAATTCAGCAACATAAAATAAAGAAATTCAAATGAAACAAATCAACAAGAATCGGCAAAGCATCTCTGATTAGATTTTATTCACTACTAGAATCTAATCAGAGATGCTTTGCCGATTCTAGTCCAATGACCTGCTTCAGCAGGGTTAGAAGGGAATGAGTGTGTGTGTGTATGTGTGTGCATGGCTGTCAAAACTCCAAAAACAGGTCAAGTATCTCTGGAGAGGCCAGTCTTGCCTTGCTAACACTTGCTAAGCAACCGGCCATTAAGTGAGGTCCACTTGTATTTGGTTTGCCAGTCACCAAACCACACTCACCCAGTCACGTGACCAGCAAGCCACACCACCAGTCATGTGACCAGCAAGCCACACCCTCAAATTAGACCATGCCCACAGAAATTTTAATCCTGTCCCTGGGTGGGGAGCATTGAGGATGAGTTTGTAGCACCAAGGGGCCAGTGGACTAAAAAAGTTTGGGAACCACTGGTTTAGAGAGCTAAATTAAATGTTAGAGTTCAGTTTAGCCTCTACTCTACCTCATCCCCCAGTTAGCCAAGTGTGCAAAAAGAATCAATGCATCCTTCTCTATAATATGGGATAACTTAAAGAATATATTGAGATAGGATTGTGCTTCAGATCTGAAAAAATATTGTGTCTGTTTCTAACTTCAGTATCTTTACAGATATTGTTGTGATATCTTAGTACTTATTATTTCTTCTAATAGCTCCATGAAATTTTTTGTTAAGTTCCTCTCTCAGATCTTTGTCTTTCTTTGTTTTGGTTTTTCTTTTGTTCTTGTCAGCTTCCATTATTTATTGATATCCAATTTTCTTTCTTCTTTTTCATGATCTTTTTTCACATTCATCCTTAACAACTTCTTTGATTTCATTCTATTTTGGCTCCCGGTAAATGAGATTCAGGACTTCCCAATTATTCACAATATTCTCCTTGAGTGTGATGGTATATACTTGGAACTTGAACATGAACAGTTTGTGATCTCATGAATTAAGGCAAATATATCTGTCCCAGGATAATGTTGCGAGATAGAATTTGGATCAGTCATTGCCAGGTTTGTAATCTCTTCTACAGTCACTCCTGACCACATCTTTGGTGTTACAATGGGCTCTTCTACCTCTGGATCAATAATATAATCAACTTGATTTCTAAATATTCCATCTGATTATGTCTATGTATATAGACATCATTTTGATTGTTTGGAAAATGTGCGAGCAATAAAATGTTTAATTGATAGGAATCCGTAAATTGTTTTCCTGCTTCATTTTTGTTTCCTAGTCTGTATGGTCAAAGTACTTTTTCCTTCTGCCTTACTGTTTCCAGTTTTGGCATTTCAGTCTACAGTCACAAGCTGCACTCTTTGTTTGCATATTCTGTCAATTTGTGTCAGCTTCCTCTTCTTCTGCTGCAAAAGTTGGAATAAAAACTTAGATAATTTGCTCATTGCATTAAACAGGTAATCCTTGATTTAGAACCACTATTGGGATTAGAATCTGGTTTCCTCCATTGATTTTGCTTTTAGGAAGTCAGCTGGGAAGGTCACAAATTGCAATCACAAGACCCTGGTATATTTCAACCATGAGCTGATTGCCACGCACCCAAATTTTGATCACACGATGGTGGGGATGCTGTGAGATTGTAAGTGTGAGTATCTGTTATAAGTCACTTTTTCAGTGCTGTTGTAACTTTGAATCATCACTAAACAAATGGTTGTATGTCAAGGATTACATGTACCCAAGTACCGTCTTTGCTGCATCCTTTCTATGAGAGCAACACCATTCCTTTTCTGATTTTTGGATCCTGAGTTGTAAACAGTATGAAAGTGTCCAAATCCAGTCCATTTCAATTCACTGATTCCTAAAATGTCAACATGTAGGAAGATGTCATTTCATCTTTCAGTGTGTTGAGCTTTCCCACAATTCATGCTGCCTATGTTCCATGTTCCCATTGAAATTCTGTCTTTGCAGCACTGCATTTTCTTTTCCTACATGGCAGAATCAGCAACTGGACATACCAAAGATTTAATTTAACTACTTCATTGTCACATGTTGTGCAAAACCATTAAAGTTGGGTTGAATTCAGCTAATTATGGATAGCAATGTTGTGCAAATTCAACCATTGTTGAGTGTCTTGATGCCATTACAATCTCTGCCATCCTATCATGTTGGCTATGAACATTTTTTTGATTTCATGACTGGTTTATTCACAGAGATTTTCCTCTACAGTATACATATTGCAAAAGTGTTCTTCATCTACAATAATATCAAAAGAATTGCACACAAAGCCATTCTCAGTTGATATTTTTCTATTTTATCCTTACTTACAGGAAGAGTGTAAGCTATAGTTAAGTGTTCATGGAAATAGAGAAAGCTCCACTATGAGATGCAGTTTGTCATGACCAGTTGCAAGAGCACAGCAATGCAATTATATTTGTATCCTGTGCATTGTTTGCCAGCATAGATCTAGAGATGAAATCACACCAGGAGCTTACAGGTATTAGTCTGAGCCACACACATTTCATTTTTGGTTGGGGAAAGCATCAGTATGAACAAAAACATGGATTTTGGTAGAAAGACTGCATTGGAGCTCTAGATCTGAGCCTCTAGAATTTCCTGATAGGAAAATAACCAGGGCAAGCCTCCTCAAAAATTGACATCTGACAAATTTATCCACCAGACAAATAGTGAATCATGGTCACTCTCTTGGGCTTTGAATCTCAAGCAACTAAGACTCAATCTCTCTTGAACCCACTCTTTTTGCCAACTGGAAAAAAGAGTGGCTACAGTTGATGGCAAAAATAATAATTAAGAAACAATCATTTTTAAAATAAAAGGTCTGACATAAATTGGAGGATTGCCAGGAACTTGGTAGCCATCTTGTTACACAGAAATATCAAGTACAGAGCAAAACCAGGATATTAATGAACAGCTGTAGGGTTGGTTTGCATCTACATTGATAGAACGGGATATGCTTCTTCCCTGGTATCATTTTTATTATTCTCCTCAAATGGGGAAAAATGCAGACATGATTAGGTGGAGAAGATATAAACAAGAAAAAAGCCAAGAAATCTCTTCTCCCTCTCCTCTCCCCCACATGCAATTCCTTATAGGTAATACTGAATTTCAGCTAAAAGAATTATTTTTTGGAAATAACTGGTGCTCTTAAAAGCTCAGTTTATGTTATCAAATCACAGTGAATTACTAGCATAGATACCAAGAATCAAAATCTATTATAGAGATGGGGCTATCCAGGTGAAGGGTGCAGGGGTGGGATTCAAATATCTTAACAACTGGTTCTGTATGCATGGCCTAATTTGTGGGTGTGGCTTGGTGGTCATGTGACTGGCTGGGCATGGCTTGTATATAAATATTGTAAATATTTATGTAAATATTGTTTTTTTTTATTAAAAAAAGAACAACTTTTACCCAAAATCAGGCAAAGCAGGCTGGCAGATTGAGTTGCTCACAGAATCACAGATTCACCCAGAGATCTATCTTTCTGCAATCTATTGCCTGAGTCTGTACTGAAAAATAGAAACTTCAGTCCTAAGGGAGGTTCAGTTCTGGTTTAAGATGATCCTGCTTTCTAGCTAATCTAAATCTCTTGGCACAGCAGAACAGCTGATGATCGGGGGAACAAAAGGAAAAATAGCAACTTAGCAGGCAAGTTTGCCAGGTAAGGATTGAGTGGGCAGGGAGGGGAGAGGCAGGGCCAGCCAGTGGTGCAATTTGCCAGTTCTCTAAACTGGGCAGAATCATAACAACCGGTTCTATAGAACTGGTCAAACCAGGTAGAATCCCACCCCTGGAAGGGTGGCTTATTTGTTAGTAGTTCCTACTGAATTCTATAAGATTTGTGTGACCCAGTCAAGGTGCAATTCAGCATGTCTTTCAGGCTGCTGGAGGCAGTAATATAATTCATACATACACACACACACAGATATATATATGTGGATCTTTGGTAATTCGGGTTTTCTCCCGCGTAGAATTGGAAGTATCTAGGCAACGTTT
>BLBF01014164.1:41169-53520 GCA_015471245.1 Laticauda colubrina
TAGTATTTCACCTAAAACAGTTAGGGTGAACAATGTTATCCCTAACAACCCACATAAATTGGAACAATGGCCTTTATGCAATCATGTAAAGAAAAACAGAAGTGCCATGCCTGAGGCCATTTGGAGCTGGCTTAGCTGTATCCATCTCCTCCTCTGATATTTTTCTCCTCACAACATTGTGTCTCTAGGAGCATGGTATACAGAATGATTTTGCAACAGGGATGAAATAAATCAGGATTTATATTATTGGAGCAGGATTCTGCATAAGTAAATATTTGAAGTGACCAAATTCTACTGGAATAAAAACATTCATGATTATCAAACAAAGGCAATAGTTAGGTATCATGCTATCATTTTAGACTAATTTAGTCTCATCCAGTCCAGTTCAGAAACTGCATTACAATGGCTGGAGTGTATTATTGTACTGCTCTGGCAATACAATAATAGGGCTCTGAATTCATGTTGGATTAGGATTTCCATATTCCCAGACAGCATGTTCAGCACCTGTTTCTATAAATTATGACTCAACAAATCTGAACGGAAGCCTACTCTATTGTGCATAAACCTGATCTGTATCTAATTTTAATTCTGAAGTCATTGATGAAATTATTCTGGTTTGCAGATGCAGCTGGCTAACAGCAATTGTATACAACTTACATTAAGAAAATGTAATAAACATGTACAATAGAAAGAGATCAATACTGAAATGAGCAAAGTGAATAAATCCCATCACTACAGTACAATGATTAAGAACAGAGGAAACATCTAACATTGTTTATACCGGAACATCACAGTTTATGCTTAATTACAACATTGCCTTTGGCAGTAGTATGGAATGCTTGCAATTACACTGACCTGGAATCTTTATTTCAGTACAATACAGATTAGCAAGTTTTTAAATAGAAAAAAAAATGGATAATGAAGAAACATGCTAGAATTTACAGTAATGCTAGCTTGGCCCTTGTATGATGAGCCCTATTATTTATGTAGTGTTGTGATGTCATGATGTTCCATAGGCACAAGTTAATAGAATTAAAGCATTGGGGATAATATAATTGCCACCTTTTAGATAATTTAGTTATCTTCTGGATCAGCATAAATATTAAGCAGCTTATACTATGACTAGTATTATGAATATTGGCTTTTGGGAGGAAAGTATATTTCATTTCCTCCAAAAATGTAATGTCTGGGGCACTGAACCAAAAGCATAAATTTCCAGAGCTTGCTCTACCAGTTTTTTCTTGTTTATTTTTGTTTCTTCCTTCTTTATCAGAGAACAGTTCTTTGGAATATAGGTAAATTCCCATGTAATCAATGATTAAACCAGGACTATATCTTAAGCTGTTTTTCCCTGAAGTATGCTGCCGGAAGAAAATAAGAGAAAATGGTTTTATATGATGTTACAGCAGGATATAGGATTGAAGGGCTAATTAAAAGGATTGAATAGGTGCAAAATGTCCTGTACAGTCATCTGTTTATTCTCTCTAAAACTACAGAATTTCTCCTACTTGGAGTCTTCCAGATGACTTTGGATATAATTTCTGTTCCGTTTGGATAAGAAGGTATTCAAGACCGGTATTCCAACAAACAGCTCTTTATTTTAACAGTATAGTGACTTGTAGCGGAACATTTGCCGAAGCTGCGGCAACCCTTCTTATAGCGGCTGCTCGCGGCTTGCAGCCAATGAGAGCTCTTTATGAATTCCCGCCGTCAGGCGGACCAATCAAAATGGTGCTTAATTGACCAATCCAAGAGTGGCCTGTTCGGCCAATCAGTTTTAGCTATTTGGAGTCTTCTAATTTCCGTACACAACAACCCTCCCCCCTTGGTTTCATCCAATGTGCATAACGTAGTGACACAGGTAGGTGGGGCTTTTGCGGGTCCTACTTGACCTGAGCAGCTCAGTCTCAGCGTGGTCTTCCATCGGTTCGGACAGGATTGCCTTCTCTCCGCGTCTTCTCCATGGAACCTCCTGGAAGGATGAGTCAGCCTTGCCACTCCCACCTGGGTCTCTCGGGCTGGTTGAGGTAGCTCTGCCACTCCCTCCTGGTTTGTCCGGGTTGGTCGAGCTGGCCTGGCTGTCTCCTTCCAGAAAGGCCTCGCCTGCTACCGGTTCTCTTCTCTGGAGGTTGTCTATGGGGAAGCACTCTTTTTGTTTTATCTGAGTTTCTAATTCGGGTTTGTGTTGTGTCTTTTGTTGTATTATTGGTGGTTCGTCTCTCCCTTTTTTATTTCCCCCCTCCTCAGTTGTTTTTGGATTGTTTATTGGTGTTTGCGGCGGTGCTGTAGTATTGCATTCCAATGTCCTAGAGCGAAGCTGGTCGATGTGCCGCTTCCATGTTCTGCCATCATCCAGTGTGAGTTGGTATGACCAGGGCCCTGTGATTTGAGTAACTGTGGCTGGAAGCCATAATGGGTCCCCGGTAAGATTTTTTGCATAGACTAAGTCGCCAATAGCAAAGGAGCAATATTTACTTGAGGAGTCAGGGGTTTTTTCACAGGTATAGGTGGGGTGTAGTCTATCTAGGTAGGAACACAATTTTCTACCCATGAGGAGTTCAGCTGGGCTTTTGTTAGGGGTTGTGCTAGGGATGATATGCTGAATTGTTAACAGTTTGTTAAGTCTATCTTGGACGTCCCCCATGTCCAGTTTGTCTAGGGCCTCTTTAGTATAATGAACCATGCGTTCAGCTCATCCATTCGAAGCTGGATGAGCCGGCGCTGTCAGGGCATGTCATATGCCCTGTGCAGCCAGGTATTGTTCGAACTCTAAAGCAGTAAACTGGGGGCCATTGTCAGAGACTACTACATCTGGCAGTCCATGTGTAGCAAAAAGTCTGTCCAATTGTTTTATGACTGCTTCAGTAGTAGTGGACGCCATAAGAATAACCTCTAACCAGTTTGAATAAGCGTCAACAATAATAAAATATGTGTTCCCTTTCGTTGGCCCAGCAAAGTCAATATGCAGTTTCGACCATGGGCCTCTGGGAGTTTCCCATTCCAGGACTGGTGCAAGAGGGGGGGGTGGGCTTTGATTTTTGGCAGTCATGGCATGTTGCCACCCATTTTTCAATGTCTTTGTCCAGCCCTGGCCACCAGACGTAACTCCTGGCCAGGGCTTTCATTTTTACTATGCCCAGGTGTCCCTCGTGCAACATGCACAACACTTCCTTCTGCAACTTTTTTGGAATTACCACCCTGTCTCCCCACAGTATACAGCCCTTTTCAATGGACAGTTCAGTCTGCTGGGTGCGAAAAGGTTTAAAAGTCTCACCTCTATCCTCATCCGGCCAGCCCTTACCTACCCAATGCAGGATTCGAGCTGTCAGCGGGTCTTTCGCGGTAGCTTTAGCGACGTCTGCTGCGGTTAGTGGCCATGTCTTGATCTGAAGAGTCAGCCATGTCTTGATCTGAAGAGTGGAGATGGTAGGAGTTGGGTCGCCTTCCTTGTCGGGCAGGGGGGAACGGATCAAGGCATCCGCATGGGTGATGGTCCTTCCTGGGTGATGGATGAGTGTGTAATTGTATGCAGCTAGGAATTCTGACCACCTCGTCATTCTTGGTGATAGGATGTTCGGGGTTGGTTTGTTCCCTGCCAGGATCCCTAGCAGGGGTTTGTGGTCTGTGATAATAGAAAATGTCCTACCATATAGGTATTCGTGGAATCTCTTGACGCCTGCTATGATTGCAAGGGCTTCTCATTGCTTCAACTTGGGCTTCAAGTTGGCTGTAGTTCTTTTCAGATTTTGATAGCGTTTTGGAATAGAAGACGATTGGTGCTTCTCTGCCGTCTGGTAGCCTGTGGCTCAGTATGGCGCCAATTCCAAAAGGCGATGTATCACAGGTGATCGTCAGTGGCAGGGTGTTGCTGTATTGTATTAAAACGGTGTTGGATGTTTATAAGTCCTTAATGTTTTGGAATGCTGCTTGTTCTTGGTGGCCCCAATTCCAGACAGTTTTTTTGTCTAATAGTCGATGTAATGGCTCTGCTACGGTTGCCTATTGGGCCAGGAAGACATTGTAGAAGTTAATGAGACCTAAGAACGCTTGTAAGTCTGCTTTGTTCTTAGGCCTGGGTGCGTCTTTAATCGCCTTTATTTTCTTTTCAGTGGGGTGTATCCCTTGCTCATCTATAAGGTAGCTTAAGAATTCGACTTGATTGGTGGCTAGTTTACATTTTTCTCTTTTGACCTTAAGCCCTGCTTCCCTGAATCTTCGCAAGACTTCTCTCAGTCTATTTTCTAATTGGTGTTTATTTTTCGCTGATACTAATACATTATCAAAATAGGGAATGACTCCTTTTATTCCATTTAGAAGATGCTCCATGAGGCTTTGGAAAATGCCTGGGGCAACACTAACACCAAATTGAAGTCTATTACATTTTAATGCCCCTCTGTGCGTGACTATAGTCTGTGCCTCTGATGTTTCGAGGTCAACCGGCAGCTGTTGATATGCTTGCGCAAGATCAAGCTTTGTGAAATTTCTGATAGTGTTCCATGATACCATTGACAGGTATGATCTGGAGTCTCCTTCCATCTCATAGGGCTTTCCTTCAATTTTCACATTTATTCGGACCTTTTTTGTGTTTGCTGCCCTGGCATTTCTGATTATTATTGTTTTATGTGTTTCTTTTCTGTCGTTCATTCGCCGGTTTCTGTTCTCTCAGATCCATCGGCTTCTGGCTTGTCTCTCTCTATTTCTGGGGGGGGGGTGCTGCCGCGTCTTTTGGGACTATAGCTCTTTTTGTTTCGGCAGACCCTTGCAATGTGCCCCCGTTTCTCACAAAATCTGCAAATGGCATCCAGGAATCTGCATTCGGAGCACGGGTCATCCCCTCCGCACCCAGCACACTGGAATTCTCACCTCCTTCCTCTTTTTTCCCGCCATTTTCTTTCTGACTGAAGCCTATGTATGTCTTCGTTGTCATCATCGGTGTAGCTCGGGGAGTCGAGGTCTTCATGGTGGACAGTCGCTGTGGGCTGTTTTTTGGTTTCCTTCCACCTTCTTTTCTTGGGGTTGGTTTGGTGGTTCTGGATTTGTTGAGTTCATCTGGCGCATGGTGACTGTGGATTTCTTGTCTGCTTCAGTGGCGGTGGCTTCTGCGATGGCCTCAGCCACTGTGATATTCGGTCTGTTTAGCAGCTTGCTTTGGAGTGTAGCATCCTTCAATCCCAGGACCACGCGGTCTCTCATGGCTTCGTCCATGTTCTGAAATTCGCAACCTCCTCCAATATTTCTTAGGGCTGCTATGAAATCTCTGATGGTCTCATCTTCTTGTTGGTCTCGCTTATAAAATTCAAGTCTTTTGATCAGATTGGAGACCACAGGCGCGTAATGGGCTCGAAGCATTCAGTTTAATTCTGGCCATGCCATCTGTTTTACGTCACACGGTTTGGCTAACACCTTGGCCATTTTGAAAACGGCAGGGCCACAATGCGTGAGGAATACAGCTCTCTTCCTCTGGTCGGTTATTTCTTGTAGCTTGTTGCTTTCTAAGAACATCAGAAAGCGGTCAATGTATGACTCCCAATCTTCTTCAGCTGGGTTGAACGGTGCAGGAGGTGCATTGTTACTGGCCATCTTGGTTGCTCGGTTCTGGTTGCTGCGTGCTTTGGTTTCGCTCTTCTAGGATGATCCCACCCTCATCACCAGTGTTCCGTTTGGATAAGAAGATACGCGAGACCGGTATTCCAACAAACAGCTCTTTATTTTAACAGTATAGTGACTTGTAGCAGAACATTTGCCGAAGCCATGGCAGCCCTTCTTATAGCAGCTGCTTGCGGCTTGCGGCCAATGACAGCTCTTTAAGAATTCCCGCTGTCAGGTGGGCCAATCAAAATGGTGCTTAATTGACCAATCCGAGAGTGGCCTGTTTGGCCAATCAGTTTTAGTTATTTGGAGTCTTCTAATTTCCATACACAACAATTTCTATGGTCTTTATTTTACACAGCTGCCAGTTATCTGGAGCCCAGTAGATTGAGAAAGATTAAGGATAAACATTTATAGGCAAAAATCACAAATGATAACTGTACTTGATCATTACAATATTTATAACCTTTCTAAATTCTCCAGTCCTGTTCAGCCAATACTATAAATTACTTTTCCCTTTCTATAATTTTTGGATGATGGTTCTAAAAATGCAATCAGAGTTTCAGTGTCTACTTTATGGTACGGTTCACATTATATATTTTTTCAACAGACTTTGTTTTCCATGTACTTGAAATGGTAGCCTCACCATTCAGATAATGTTTTTCATAATATTCAGTCGTGCTATGCATGTATAATAAAGGTATGATCACAGCATAGATTATAAAGTATCTTTTTGGTTTAATGTATGGTATGAAAAATGGCCAGTGCATAATGATTTACATCATTATACAATTAAATATCTATTTATAGTATTTATGAGTCACCTATGTCTTTGCAGTATTTTAGAAAGAAAATATAAATTATAATATTCAGTATTAAGGGAATGCTGTTTTCCCATAGCTGATAGGGACAAATTACATATCAAATTGGCTCCAACCTTTTTGACCTTCCACAAGGCCCTGGAAACTTGGCTTTATGACAGAGCCTGGGGCCACATTTGTGTAACAGAGCCTATCTTATGATCTGACTACGTTAACAATTGTTTTCTGATTCAGACTGCTGTGTGTTTTTATTTTTTGTACTATATGTGATTTTAGATTTTTATCTAATTGCAAGTAATGTACGTGAAATATAAATGACAACATAGGATTATTGATAAGATAAATGGAAGTAATGATGGAGATATAAATGAATTAAATATTCTCCTTTATAAAATGATATCATGGTAATAAAAATGTGATAGCATACATGCAAATCTCAGTCTGCTATCGCAATCATCATTATTTTTTGCCTTTCCTTCCTTCCTATATATAGTGCAGAACTATAGAATTCATTGCCATAAAGTGCATAGATGGTTTCCTCAAATCTTTTCCCACATTATTCCCGAAATCTAAATATTCTTCTCTCACGTACCTCCCCTCACAGAAATGTTCACTGATATAATCAGAAAAGTTGAAAATTCAAATTTTCTTGTGGAAGTTCACATATAAAATGCCATATATAAATATTTCAGAAATGTAATTACTAATGTGAAAATGCCCAGTTAATTATATAGCACAATAGTACCCTTCAAATTAAGTTATTAGGATTTTATTTACAAATTATAATTAAATTCACCAGAGAATGGAAAAATGAGATAGTAATATCCTTGCTTGTTATTTTATTCCTAAATTTGCAATCTCAGGACAAGGATTCCTTCCATGGAAGTTTTGACATATCTTAAAAGTATTCAAACAATGGATTTTAGACAAAATATTGTAATCATGCTCTTTTATATTTTTAGCTTAGATTCTTTTATATCTCCTTTATTATTTTTATAACTTACTCAAGGTTGGGAACATATCTAATATTCCTTCCTCCCAATGTTTTCCCCCCAACAACAATTCCAGTGGAGAGAGTTTACATAAAAATGTGTGACTAACCCAAGGGCGTTCAACCAGCTTTCATGACTAAGATGGGACTAGAACTCACTTTCCTGGTTTCTAGATCAGCAACTTCACCACTACATCAAATTTGCTCTCACTCTTAAAAGAAAAGAAAATGGCAAAGTGAGAAAATAAATTTCAGTTCACCGAAGGTAATATCAAAGTAACGTCCAATTCAAAATAGATTATTAAAATAAATACTGAAACTTCTTACATCAATAAATAAGCACTCATGGATAATGAAGTCTTGTGAAATATTTGGCAGAATGTATAGGAAGAAAGAACATCAGTTGTAAACATTATATACAAGTAAATTAAGGAAACTTTGCATCCGGACCACTTTATCTTTACTGTTAAGATTTCTCACATTTTGGTATGCACTTTGAATACATTTTGTCTAGAGTTTAGTAACTACAAGCAAAAGAACAGTTGATTTCCTTCCTTTTGAAAAAGAATTCAGCAGCTAGGTATTCATAGGGTCCAAAACAGAATATTGTATGTTTGTGTGTAAGTAACCAAATCTATGCCCAATACCTCTATATTTTAGGGCAGAACCCGATATAAGTAAAAACTGCAGCTGAGCTTGCCATTCTTTTTCAGAGGTATTTTCTTGCATGATGGTGTAATAAATTCAGTGATTTTATGTATCTTCTAAGCTGCTGCGTTGCAATCTGACTGAATTCAGGGACAGAATGGAAATGGAAAAAAGTATAGAGGTGGGAAAGCTAAGTGAAGATATGGATGTTTTGTCTCCAGGTTCTATGCTAACCACAAAGATAATGGAAGGAAATTTTGAGTTGCAACTTTGAAGTACTATTTATGACTAAACTGAGTAGGTAGCACAAATAACATCCCTCAAGGTTTGTTTACAAAGTCTTTTAAGATATCAGGAAATGGGCGGGGCTAGTTTCAATTCTCTTATGCCTCATTCAAAAGGAAAGAGTTGTACTCAGTTATTTTATCACTTAAGCTCTAAGCCAAGAGAATCCCTATTTATCTATTAATTTTCATCCATTTCCTGTTTTTTTTTTTAAATCACTTATAAGGATTCTCTGTAGAAGGCATATCTCAGGTTATTTGTATTTCAAATAAAGAAGAATTTGAGCATGTTTCAGGAATGAATATCTCACTTGCTTCAGCCTGAGCCAATAAGGGAAACTAATTGCACATTGCCTGTATGGCAAGCCTTTTGTTTTGTGACTACTTGATCCTTTGCCATTTCTCTCAAATAGTCTTTTTCTGCCACCCCAATTGCTGAACATGTTTTTTCAAGGAAAGACTTTTACTTTCTTTCCCTGAATATTTGCTTCCAACTGGGTTAGAGGAAAAAAAATTAAAACATGGAGACACCAAAAGTTAAGATCACTTTCAAACCATGGTCATCTAGTAATGTTAATTAAGTAATTAAGTAATGTTAATTAATTTAAAAAGCTCAATGAGGCTAATTAAAAAAACAGGGCTATGATTGCAGTCATAACTGCCTACAATCCAAGCCTAGGAAAATTCAGTACATGCAGGTAGTCCTTGACTTAAGACCAGTCAGGTAGTGATAATTCAAAACTACAACAGACTTGCCTGAAGATACAGTACTTACAACCTGCATTCCAAATTCAAATGACTGCTTCCTCCTGCCTGTAATCACATGATTACACTTGTGGCCATTTGTAATGTCTCACATTCACCTGACTGGATTTTTAAAGGATTTACTGCAAACCAGCATTTACTTTTGGTTTTCTGCAAAAATGGCCCAATTGTAGTGGCCGTTTTATTACCATAGTGTTCATTTAATGACCATTGCAAAAAATGTCAGGTTGGTCATATGGGTGACCCACTTTATGACTATCACAACTTATGATTGAAATGGGCAGGTTTTATGATGGTCATAAATTGAGGATCTTCTAGAAAAATATACTATTGTATTGTAGGTTTAATTTAGCTGCCACTATTACAATATATATATAACACTTACACTAGGGGTGGGATTCTCCTGGTTCGGACCAGTTTGGGCAAACCCCTAGCTCCGAAGATCAACTGTCTTCAAACTGGCTCGTTCCGATGATCATGTGGGCCTGTCCACCCATCCCTGGGTTGTACTCACCTATATCTGCTTAGCTGATTCACGCAGCAGAGCAGATTGCTGCACCTCAGCTGTCTTACTTCCCTAAAGTAACCCACTGACTTACACAATATATATATATATATATATATATATATATATATATATATATATATATATATGTGTGTGTGTGTGTGTGTGTGTGTGTGTGTGTGTGTGCTGTTCAGCTTCCTTCGGGTATTATCCCACGTCATTGTAGTTCTGTTAAAGTTGTAGCAACGTTTCAGCAGAATCTCATCTGCCATCATCAGGCTTCTGTATGGATATGGGTCTTACAGCTCCTGGTTTTTAAATTTGAGGCTGGTTCATTCTGATTGGCTGGGAGCCTGGACCTATTTCATTGGACTTGGAGTTTGATTGATTGGTGTTCCTGGTTTTTTTCTGTCTGTTTTGTGGCTTTGATTGGCTGGCAAAACTCTGTTCTTGTGTTGGAGGCTTTTAGTGCAGCTTGGCTCCGTGTGAAGGGACGGCTGCTCTTCATTAGCAAGCTGGGTTTCACCTGGGTGCCTGGTGGGGGGGTTAGGTTGGAGCTATCAGAGGGAGTCTGTTTTTGCCCAGGTGTTTGCCTGGCTTGTGGCATGGAGATCTTTCTATTTGAGAGTGCAGGCTTCCAAATGATTGACAGTCTGGTGGAATCATCTCTTCTATTCATGCTCAGGTCTTTTTTCAATCTCTATGGCTTCTCTGATGATTCTGTGGCTGGGGTTTTCTATAGTGGCCAGGGTTTTGGTGCCATTGAAGTTGATGTTGTGACCTGTGGTTTTCATGTGTTGGACTAGTGAGGAGGTGTGTTCCAGCTTTTTTACTGCATTTTTGTGCTCCTCTAGGCGGGTACTTATTCTTCTATTGGTCTGTCCAATGTATGTGGCTGGGCATGATGTACAGGGAATTTCGTATATGCCTTGGTTTTCCAGGTCAATTTTGTCTTTGGGGTTCCTCAGGATGGCTGCTATTTTTTTGTCTGTTTTGAAGGCGGTCTTGATGTGATGCCTGTGTAGTATCTTACTGATTTTATCTGTGGTACCTCTTATGTAGGGCAAGACAGCTGTTCCATAGATCTGTTGGTCTTCTAGGTCTCTGTTATGTCTTGGTGTGTTTTTGTGGATCAAGTTGGTGATTTTGTTTTTGTGGAAGCCATTGGTTGTCAATACTTCAGTCAGGGTGCATAGTTCAGTCTTTATATGTGTCTTGTCTGCCAGGCATTTGGTTCTGGTAATTAGTGTTTTTGCTACGGAATTTATCTGTGCTGGGTGGTGGTGGGATTGGGCGTTGAGGTAGCGGTTGGTGTGTGTTTTCTTTTGGTATATGGTGTGTCCCAGTGTGCCATCTGTTCTTTTGTAGATTAGTACATCTAGGAATGGTAGTTGTTTGTTTATTTCCGTTTCCATGGTGAACTTGATTTTGGGGTGTGTGTTGTTTAGGTGTGTTAGGAAATTGTTTAGGTTTTCTTTTCCATGGGGCCAAATCACAAATGTGTCATCGATGTATCTTAGCCATAGTTTGGGTTTGTGGGTGGCATTAGCCAGGGCTCTGGATTCGAATTCTTCCATGAACAGGTTTGCAATGACGGGTGACAGTGGTGATCCCATAGGGGCTCCTTCAATTTGCTTGTATCTTTGTCCTTTGTATATGAAATATGTGTTGGTTAGGCAGTGTTCTGTTAGTTCCATGAGGTCTTTGGCTGGTTGGTATTTATTTTTGATGATTTCAAGAGTTTCTTTTATTGGGACTTGAGTGAATAGTGAAACCACGTCGAAACTTACAAGCAGATCTTCTTGTTCTACGTGTAGATCTTTGATCATTTCTAAGAAGTGGTATGAGTTTTGTACATATGAAGCTGCGGTTTCAGCATGGGGCTGTAGTTGTTTTGCTAAGTATTTAGCTAGGTTTTGTAATGGTGCTCCTATGGAGCTGACTATGGGTCTGAGAGGTATGCCTTCTTTGTGTATTTTTGGGAGGCCGTATAATTTGGGGCATCTAGAAGATTTTTCTCTTGGGATGATCGTCTGTTGGATTTCTTTGCTTATGTGGCTGGTTATAATTTTCTTCTTGGTTGATTTTTCTAGATATGTGGTTGGGTCTGTATTTATAGGTTTGTATGTGGAGTCTTGGAGTAGGTCTGTCAGTTTTGTTTCATAGTCTTTTCTGTCCATTACTACTGTGGCATTTCCTTTGTCTGCTGGGAGTATTATGATATTATTATCATTTTTCAGGGTTTGTAACGCTCTGAATTCATCTTTTTGCAAATTATTTTTGGGTGGTTTCGTTGTGCATAAGATGTGAGTAACCTGGTGTCTTATTCTGTCAGCTTCATCTGTATTTAATTTGGTTAGGCTGGATTCTACTGCACATATGATGGATTCTGTTGGGATTTTTTTGGGTGCTATGGCATAATTGAATCCTTTGGATAGGACATCTTTTTCTGTTTTGTTAAATATATATATTTAAATTTTCGCGGGTACTTACATGTGTGCTGTTCAGCTTCCTTCGGGTATTATCCCACGTCATTGCAGTGCTTTTAAAGTTGTAGCAATGTTTCAGCAGAATCTCATCTGCCATCATCAGGCTTCTGTATTGCGTTTGTAGTATTGAGTTTGTACCGAAGCCTGATGATGGCAGATGAGATTCTGCTGAAACGTTGCTACAACTTTAACAGAACTACAATGACGTGGGATAATACCCGAAGGAAGCTGAACAGCACACATGTAAGTACACGCGAAA
>BLBF01014168.1:384-15144 GCA_015471245.1 Laticauda colubrina
AGAATAGAATAGAATAGAATAGAATAGAATAGAATAGAATAGAATAGAATAGAATAGAATAGAATAGAATAGAATAGAATAGAATAGAATAGAAGAATAGAATAGAATAGAATAGAATAGAATAGAATAGAATAGAACAGAACAGAACAGAAAATAATAGAATAGAATACAACACAATAGAATAGAACAGAACAGAACAGAATAGAATAGAATAGAACAAAACAGAATTCTTTATTGGCCAAATGTGATTGGACACAAAAGGAATTTGTCTTGGTGTAAATACTCTCAGTATACATAAAGAAAAGGTACATTCGTTAAGAAACAAGAATCATAATGTACAACACTTAATGATAGTCATAGGGTACAATCAACAATCAAATCATACTATGAAACAGTCAAATGGGAAGGGATGGGTGATAAGGGGTGGTGAGAAGATTAATAGTAATAGTGCAGACTTTGTAAATAGTTGAACAGTGTTGAGGGAATTATTTGTTTAGCAGAGTGATGGCTTTCAGGAAAAAAACTGTCCTTCTGTCTAGTTGTTCTGGTGTGCAGGGCTCTGTAGAGTTGTTTTGAGGGTAGGAGTTGAAACAGTTTATGTCCGGGATGAGAGGGGTCTGTAAATATTTTCACAGCCCTCTTTTTGACTCCTGCAGTATACAGGTCCTCAACTGAAGGCAGGTGGGTAGTAATTGTTTTTTCTGCAGTCCTAATTCCTCTCTGGAGTCTGTGTCTGTCCTGTTGGGTTGCAGAACCAAACCAGACAGATATAGAGGTGCAGATGACACACTCAATCATTCCTCTGTAGAACTGGATCAGCAGCTCTTTGGGCAGTTTGAGCTTTCTGAGTTGGCGCAGAAAGAACATTCTTTATTTATTTAAGAAACACTTAACTCTCTTTCATGGAATACAGCAGAATGAGTTAGCTCATATAATACATTAAACTATAAACCATGACTTAGAAACTGTGGTGGTAGGTTTCATACATGTTAATCTCATAAACCACACCACAGTCTTGCGTGTTGTACAAATTCTCATATTGTATTGTTTTCGTGACGTTCTTCAAAGTGATAGGGTTTTTTTCTAATATTTTTGTGAAGAACCATTTGGTTCTCATTGGAAGATTCAAATTTTGTTCAAATCCAGAAATATTCTTAGGCTGCAACCAATGGATAAAACGGTTTGTCTCAACTTTAAGATATGTAGATGCTGACTCTTAGAATTCCTCAGCCAAAACACTCTCTGGGGAATTCTGAGAGTTGAAGTCCACACATCTTAGAATTGCTGAGGTTAATAAACATTGGAATACAAATGCATAGCTAAATGTCTATGGACAATCTCAGTCATCCAAATCATGGTTGTCCCAAAGGTTCTTTTTCAAGAGGCAATTGGACTTTCTGGTTTTTCTTTGAAGACATTTCACTTTTCTTCCAAGAAGCTTCTTCAGCTTTGATTCCCCACTATCCAGTCAGAACTGAAGAAGCTTCTTGCATCTGATTGTAGCAAAGTGTCTTCAAAAAAAACCTTTGGAACTGGAATAGAAGTTTGAAGGGCAAGATTTTGGCATAGTAGTAGAACTTGTTCCTTGCAGTGGTGGGATTCAATTTTTTTTTTTACCACCGGTTCTGTGGGCATGGCTTGGTGGGTGTGGTAGAGGAAAGATACCGTAAAATCTCCAGTCACAGGTGGTATTTGCCAGTTCTCCGAATTACTCAAAATTTCTTCTACCGGTTCTCCAGAACTAGTCAGAACCTGCTCAATACCACCTCTGGTTCCTTGTGTACATCAGGTCTCTGGAAGGAAAGAAGGAAGGTTCTGAATATCTATCAAATCACCTTCTCTTGGTGGCTTCTCTCCATCCAATGAAATCTGTTAGAGGGCTTTATCCAGGTCCCTTTTCTCACAGACTATCATCTTCTCAAGGAATATGATATCTCACCCTCCAAAACTGGATTGACCCCTCACTTTGCTAGTCCTTAAGGCCATTCAATAGTAGCTTTTCCAAGGAGCAACTGAGGATGGAAAAGTTTTGAAAAGTTTTGAAGATTTCCAGAGTGCCAGGGGCTTATAAATTTTTTCCTCATATTATTTAATTTGCTTTTATTGTTAGTTTGGTGGGTTTTTTTAATTTTAAGATGGTCAAGAAGCCACTTAATGAGTGTTGGGTTCAAGTAGCATGTAGAAAAGCCCCAGTAATTAAATAATAAATCAATAAGCATCAAGAGGGCATTTCCAGAAAGCTTTTTTTAACTGCATGTTGCAGCAGCCATTTTGATTTTCTTTTGACACACATACATCTACAGCTAGAGAGTCACTGCAATTGAGAAACCTGTGTAGCAGCATTGATAACCTGGATAATCTCCAGCTCTGAGTCTTTCAAGCAAAAAATAGTGACTCCTATAAACACAAATGTTTATTCCCGAAATATTCAATTGTGTTTAGCTGTGTTGCATTATGTATTTCAGTGCAGTTCTATCCGATGACCAGCTGTGGCCTATTTTGCACAGCCACCTCCAAGAGATTGCAAACCGGTCGTGGATTACAAAGAGAACAGACATTCAGTGGATTTATACATTACATTTATCCCTTAGTTTATATAACAGTTATGAGTCAAGAAGGAAGTTCATTGTCTCATTAAATTGGCTGGAACCAATGGTGGGAGTGGGCAAACTTAGCTTCATGGTAACAGCCCTGAAAATTAATGCTGTGCTACAAAATTATCTGACATGATTTTGCTTTCATTCAACTCAACAAATTGAAAATTGAAGCCGGTGTTTTTGTACAGCTAGTCCTTGACTTATAATCACCATTAAGCCCAAATTTTCTGCTCCTAAGCAAGACAGTGGTTCGGCCCCATTTAACAACTTTTCTTGCCACAGTTGTTAAGTGTATCACTGCAGTTGTTAAGTTAGCAACACGGTTGTTCAGTGAATCTGCCATTTGCCTGACAGAAGATCGCAAAAAGTAGTTACATGATTCCAGGACATGCAGCCATCATAAATATGAACCAGTTGCCAAATGTCTGAATTTTGATCGTATGACCATAGGGATGGTGCAATGGTCATCAGTGTGAAAACTAGTCATAATGTTATGCCCCTGTTGGAATCTGAATCCGAGGAGGAAGATGAACAGCTGACAGGGAGTGGGAGTGTGGCTCCGTTGGCTGTGGAAGAAACTGGGGAAGGGCAAAGAACAGCTGGGCAGAGCAGGGGAGAGACAGAGCAAGGGAAAGGGAGTTCAGAGGAAGATTCAGGCCCACCCTCACTTCATCCTAAGGCACGCAGGGAAGAACAGAGAAGAGAGCTGGGTTGCTTGGCTTATAAGGGAGAAAGGGGTCCTGATTTCCTTCATTAGCCACAGCTGGGAACAGAGTTTAAAAGAGATGCATGCTGACTGCAGCGTCTGCTGGGAACAAACATGAGTTTATCTTGTGTTTACTTTGGTTATCTGAATTCCTGGCATCCTCCCAACCATATTGAGTTATTGCCATGTCTTCATGTCTGGAATTCCTTCTCCTGCCTTGCCAGACTATACCTCATTTTTCTCTGTTTGGACTTAGAGTTACAGTTTTTATGGACTTGATTCTCTGTAGCTAAAGGCTGTTCCTGGGAGAGTTTTTCTCCATCTAGAAGGGAACCAGGACATTGGAGGCAAAGTTGCCACTAATAAAGGGACTCCTATTGATTATCTGACTGTGTTGTCTTTGTGCCACACCCGGATCATCACAATAAGTTACTTTTTTCAGCGCTGTTGTAAAGCCCATGTCACATTGAACCAACGGATGCAAAGAGGATGTAAAATGGACAAAAAAGCTTACCATCCGTTGGAAAACGCGATGTATCCATTCTGTACTCACTGCCTCCGTTTTGCTTCCTCGCTATCCGTCCAGCATCCGTTTATTGACGTTTCATCCGCTCCAAAAGTTTTGGGCTGCCTAAAACTTTTGCGCGGAAAATGTATCCAGTTCGTCCATTCTGCATCCGCTACGCATCCGCTACGCATCCACTACGCATCCGTTACGCATCTGCTATATCCGCTAGGCGTCCGCTACGCATCCGCGGAACTCCATCCGCTCCAGCGGTAAACGGACACAGGGAGGAAGCGGAACGGATGCAGAACGGATGAAGAATGGATGCCTAGCGGATGCAGCATGGAAACAAAGCGTTTAAAATGGAAAAAATGTTCGCAGAGGGGACCTATCTCGGATATTAAGGATGTCTACAGGATGCCTAGAGGATGCCTAGCGGAAAACCTATACTGCCTATAAAAAGGGGGAGCAACTCACCTGCATCGCACTTTCAGAACAGCAGCCCAGTGGTGCAGACCTCTGCAGCCTTCATCTGCCTCTTCCTCTTCCACAGCATCCAGTCATGTCCACCGTGGATTGTAACAAAGTCCTTTCGGCAGCCACCATCGTTCTGCAACAGTGCGAAGCCATCTGCAGGCTCTGTGAACACTACTGCGAGAAGAAAAGGAGCCACCCAAAAAGAGTCTGGGTCCGAAGATGGTTCGCCAGTAGAGCGGAGGACGGACTGGACAACAAGCTGGTGGTGGAGCTCAGGAGCGAAGACACTCGGGCGTTCCAGAACTTCATGAGGATGCCTCCAGCCATGTTTGATGAACTTGTGCAGCGGCTGACACCCAGGTTGACCAAGGCAAACACCAGCTTCCGGCCCAGCCTGGAACCTGGGCTCAAGGTGGCACTCACTCTGCGCCACCTGGCTAAGGGACCACCTACAGGAGCATGCAGTACAGCTGGAAGGTGCCACCCAACACCATCAGCATTGTGGTCAGAGAAGTGGTGCAGGCCATCATCAAAGAATACAAGGAGGAGCTCCTCCAGTACCCCTCCACTGAAGAAGGATGGAAGAAAGTTGCAGAGCAGTGGTATCAGAAGTGGAACTTACCACACACCGTTGGAGCCATAGATGGCAAGCACGTGGCCTGCAAAGCTCCAACCAACTTAGGGTCCAATTATCACAACTCCAAGGGCTTCTTCAGCATCATCCTCTTTGCCATGGTCGATGCTGACTACAAGTTCATGTACATCGAAGCTTCAGGCAATGGCTCATCTTCGGATGCCCAGGTATACAACGCCAGTCACCTCAAGGAGGGGCTGGAACACAACCTCATCGTGGGCTTCCCAGATCCAGAACCCCTGCCCAACGACACACAAGATGTGCCCTACTTCATTTTGGGGGAGGACGACTTCTCCCTCACAACCTACCTCATGAAGCCCTACATCTCCAGACTCCTCACCCGTGAAGAGAGGATCTTCAACTACAGGCTGTCTAGGGCAAGGCGGGTGGTGGAGAACGCCTTTGGCATCCTGGCCAACAGGTTCCAGGTACTTCTCACCAACATGCAGCATAGCCCAGAGACTGTGAGGAGGATCGTGGAAGCTTGCTGCATCCTGCACAATCTCATGCGCACCTGCTACCCAGTCTTGCAGAACAGGCTCATGGACCTCCAACAAGCCAATGGGGTCATGGAGCCTGGGGAATGGAGGCAAGGGCGAAACCTGATCGACACTGAGGATGTGCAAGGCCCCAACAGAGCCTCAAATGAAGCGAAGAAGCAGCGCAACCTCCTGAGACACTGGTGCAACTCCCAACTGGAGCAGTGGAGTGGCAAGACAGGATAGTAGATGCTTAATGGATGCTTCCTTCAGCCTGTCTCATCACACGGATGAGATTGGGCCATGTATGTTTGGTTGGCCTACAATGAACAGGGTGTTTAATAAAGAATTGTGTTTATGTTGACATGTGTGGATGATTATTACATTATTATTGATAATAAAGGGCCGTAGGTGTGGCACTTGGGAGGGTGGACCATACAGTCCAACTATGCTTGCACTGGAGGTTTATCTATCCCACTGCTATCCTAACCCATCCCAAAGGTATCCCTGCCCATCCCACAGGTATCCCTGCCCATCCCACAACTATCTTAACCCATCCCACAAGCATGCAAAGGCTTAAACCTTTTCTAAAAGTTTCCAGCAAGACTTTATTAAAAAAAAGAAATAAAGCAAGTGTGTGAATCATAAGTAGACTTTACTAACAAGAAGCTATAAAACAAAAATGAGTCTCTGGCACTCCTCTTGGTCGCTCAGTCCCAGGGGTGGAGGGTGTAGGTGCTGTGGAGGTGGCTGATGCTGGAGTGCTTGTCATCAGCTCCTCCAGAAGCAGAAGCAGCAGAAGCGCCAGCCCCAGAAGAGCGAGTCCGTGCTGCAGAAGCTGAAGAAGTCTTACCTCTGAATGGTGACCTGCTTCCGAGCTGCTTCCGTTATATCCGCGGGGCTGATGCAATGCATCCTCCCCGCATGCGCAATTAACACCAGGCATCCATTAGGCTTCCGCTGTGCATCCGCTAGGCTTCCGCTGTGCATCCGCTTCATCCGTTCGGCGTCCACTCTGCTTCCGCTCTTTCCGTTCTGCATCCGCTTCGCTGAGGCCCCCCAGAAGCCCTGCGGATGCGCCATCTGCTCCCATCCGCTTCCATCCGCTGGGCTTCCATTCCGCATCCGCTTTGCATCCGCCCTGCGTCCTCCCCGCGTCCGTGTTATCGGCTCCGGTTATGCAAATTTTTGCCCCTTTTGAGAGTGGATAACAATGGATGGAATATTTTGCTCATCTGCTGTGTCCTTTTTGCATCCCTTGGCCAGTGTGACATGGGCTTAACCTTGAACAGTTACTAAATGAATCATTGTAAATCAAGGACTACCTGTAATTTATAGCTGTATTTACCAAATAGTCTCTTTCAAGTGAAGGCCAACTTCTGATTACCACTTGGACAAATCCATATGCAATAGTTTTCTTGGCAAAAACAAAACAACGAAGTCAAGTTGTTTAATAAATAAATTATGGGAGATGACCAGGTTGTGCCCAAGGGAGGGGTCAAACAAGTCATGAGTCCCTGCACACCCATAAGAGATCGAAGTCCAGCCCCCCTTGAAGTCTTATCTCCCGCTCATTTCCCTTGACTGTTAGTTGGTCAGATTCTTATAGAGAGCTAAGCATGCAACAAATCTTCATACTCATTTAAACTACCTGAATCTTCTTGTTTCCCAGGTACTTGACATAAATACATAAAATAAATTAGAAAAGGACTGAGTAATTTGTGGCTCCTTGCACTGTGGGAACTCAGCCTGTGACGGAATTGGACTTTGAGCTTGATGTGTTCCTTGAACCAAGAGATTTAATTGCAACATAACCAAGTGATGTGGATATGAGTCCTCCCATTGCTCAATCACTTCTTCAACAGTTGACATCCTCTCTGAATTTCCGAACCCCTGAAGGCATTCCACAACTTCTTCAGACAACTGACTGGAGCCAGAAAGACATCCAAGCTGTAGTTAGCAATGTCTTCCTTGGTCTTCAGCAGTGAACCTCAAAACATCTCCAACACCAGCCCGAGAAATCTGAAAGCAATTCGGAATTCCCTTTAGAGAAAGACAAAAGCTGCTTTGGTGGGGAAGAAAACTTTGAAGAAACTGAAAGGCAGAATGTGTATGGAGATTCTCAGTCATCTAGGTCATGGTTGTCTCAAAGATGTTTTTTAAAAAGGCCACTAAACTTTGTTTTTCCTTGAAGATGCTTTGTTTCTCATCCAAGAAGCTCCTTCAGTTCGGGACTGAAGAAGCCTCTTGGATGAGAAGTGAAACTTCTTCAAAGAAAAAAAAGTCGAGTGGCCTTTTATAAAAAGCACCTTTGGGTGAAAGGCAGAATGCCACACATCATGAGTAAGGGTGGGCTTCCTTTCGTAAAGCCCATGTCACACTGCCCAACGGATGCAAAAAGGACACAGCGGACAAGCAAAATGTTCCATCCGTTGTTATCCACTCTCAAAAGGGGCAAAAATTTGCATAACCCGAGCGGATAACACGGACGCATGGAGGACGTAGGGTGGATGGAAAGCGGATGTGGAATGGAAGCCTAGCGGATGGAAGCAGATGGGAGTGGATGGCACATCCGCAGGGCTTCCGGGGGGTCTCAGCAAAGCGGACGCGGAACGGAAAGAGCGGATGCAGAGCAGAAGCCTAGCGGATGAAGCGAATGCACAGCGGATGCACAGCGGAAGCCTAATGGATGCCTGGTGTTAATTGCGCATGCGAGGAGGATACATTATGTCAGCCCCGCGGATATAACGGAAGCAGCTCGGAAGCAGCTTGCCATTCAGAGGAAAGACCTGCTGCCGGACAGATTGGCTGCCTTGCCTGCCCTGGCTGCATGTCTGCCTGCAAGCCTTGCAGCCACCCTCCCTGCCAGCCTCCCTGCCAGCCTTGGTTCCTGCCAGCCTCCCTGCCAGCCAGCAACCCCACAACCATGCGGAAGCACAGCAAGCCTCAGCCATCTGCTGCCAGCCCTGGTAAGAGGGACAGGGCTACCATCCCGCCCCCTGGCCCTCACTCTGGTTCTCCTGGGGCTTCTGCAGCACGGGCTCACTCTTCTGGGGCTGACGCTTCTGCTGCTTCTGCTTCTGGAGGAGCTGATGACAAGCACTCCAGCACAAGCCACCTCCACAGCACCTGCACCCTTCACCCCTGAGACTGAGTGACCAAGAGGAGTGCCAGAGACTCATTTTTGTCTTATAGCTTGTTGTTAATAAAGTCTATTTATGATTCACACACTTGTTTCATTTCTTTTTTTTAATAAAGTCTTGGTGGAAACTTTTAGAAATGGTTTAAGCCTTTGCTTGCTTGTGGGATGGGTAAGGATAGCTTTGGGATGAGTTAGGATACCTGTGAGATGGGTAATAGCTGTGGGATGGGTTAGGATAGCAGTGGGATAGATAAACCTCCAGTGCAAGCATAGTGGGACTGTATGGTCCACCCTCCCAGGTGCCACACCTATGGCCCTTTATTATCAATAACGATATAATCAATCATCCACACATGTCAACATAAACACAACTCTTTATTAAAACGCCCTGTTCATTGTAGGCCAACCAAACATACATGGTCCAATCTCATCTGTGTGATGAGACAGGCTGAAGGAAGCATCCATTAAGCATCTATCATCCTGTCTTGCCACTCCACTGCTCCAGCTGGGGAGTTGCACCAGTGTCTCAGGAGGTTGCGCTGCTTCTTCGCTTCACGTGAGGCTCTGTTGGGGCCTTGCACATCCTCAGTGTCGATCAGGTTTTGCCCTTGCCTCCATTCCCCAGGCTCCATGTCCCCATTGCCTTGTTGATGGTCCACAAGCCTGTTCTGTAAGACTGGGTAGCGGGTGCGCATGAGATTGTGCAGGATGCAGCAAGCTTCCACGATCCTCCTCACAGTCTCTGGGCTATGCTGCATGTTGGTGAGAAGTACCTGGAACCTGCTGGCCAGGATGCCAAAGGCATTCTCCACCACCCGTCTTGCCCTGAACAGCCTGTAGTTGAAGATCCTCTCTTCATGGGTGAGGTATTTGGAGTTGTAGGGCTTCATGAGTTAGGTTATGAGGGAGAAGGCATCATCCCCCACGATGAAGTAGGGCACATCTTGCTTGTCGTTGGGCAGGGGTTCTGGATCTGGGAAGCCCACCATGAGGTTGCCTTCCAGCCCCTCCTTGAGGTGACTGGCATTGTATACCTGGGCATCTGAAGATGAGCCGTTGCCTGAAGCATCGATGTACATGAACTTGTAGTCAGCATCGACCATGGCGAAGAGGATGATGCTGAAGAAGCCCTTGTAGTTGTGATAAGTGGACCCCGACTTGGCTGGAGCTTTGCAGGCCACGTGCTTGCCATCTGTGGCTCCAACGGTGTGTGGTAAGTTCGACTTCTGATACCACTGCTCTGCAACTTTCTTCCGGCCTTCTTCAGTGGAGGGGTACTGGAGGAGCTCCTCCTTGTATTCTTCGATGATGGCCTGCATCACTTCTCTGACCACAATGCTGATGGTGTTGGGTGGCACCCTCCAGCTGTACTGCATGCTCCTGTAGGTGGTCCCTTAGCCAGGTGGCGCAGAGTGAGTGCCACCTTGAGCCCAGGTTCCAGGCTGGGCGGGAAGTTGGTGTTTGTCTTGGTCAACCTGGGTGTCAGCCGCTGCACAAGTTCATCAAACATGGCTGGAGGCATCCTCATGAAGTTCTGGAATGCCCAAGTGTCTTTGCTCCTGAGCTCCACCATCAGCTTGTTGTACAGTCTGTCCTCTGCTCTTCTGGTGAACCATCTTCGGACCCAGACTCTTTTTGGGTGGCTCCTTTTCTTCTCACAGTAGAGTTCACAGAGCCTGCAGATGGCTTCGCACTGTTGCAGAATGATGGTGGCTGCCGAAAGGACTTTGTTACAATCCATGGTGGACATGATTGGATGCTGTGGAAGAGGAAGAGGCAGATTAAGGCTGCAGAGGTCTGCACCACTGGGCTGCTGTTCTGAAAGTGCGATGCAGGCGAGTTGCTCCCCCTTTTTATAGGCTGTATAGGTGTCCCTTTGCACCATCTAGGCATCCTCTAGACATCCTTAATATCCGAGATAGGTCCCCTCTGCGAACCTTTTTTCCATTTTAAATGCTTTGTTTCCGTTCTGCATCCGCTAGGCATCCGTTCTGCATCCGTTCTGCATCCGTTCCGCTTCCTCCCTGCATCCGAGCGGATGCAAGTTGCGCGGATGCGGAACGGATGCCTCGCGGATATCGCGGATGCGTAACGGATGCATAATGGCTGCGTAACAGATGCGTAGCGGATGCAAAACGGATGAACTGGATACATTTTCCACGCAAAAGTTTTGGGCAGCCCAAAACTTTTGGAGCGAATGAAACGTCCATAAATGGATGCTGGATGGATAGCGAGGAAGCAAAATGGAGGCAGTGAGTACATCACATTTTCCAACGGATGGCAAGCTTTTTTGTCCATTTTACATCCTCTTTGCATCCGTTGGTTCGGTGTGACATGGGCTTAAGGATTGTATACCCATGAGAGAAGGAGAAAGTTTATATTTCCTCTTTTTTTAAAAAAAGGATTTAATATTATAGAATTTTTCCCCTTTGTTAGATAATTTCTATGGGGAAAGTCCCAAAGGTGCTTTTTTAGGGGGCAACTGAACTTTTTTGCTTTTTTCTTTGATGATCTTTCACACCCAAGAAGATAGGCTCAGGATCCAGATGGATCTTGAACACTGGGCTGTATCAAAAAAATGAAGTTCAGTGTAGAGAAAAGTAAAGTCCTACACTTAGGCAAGAAAAACCAAAAGTACACATACAGACTGGGTGAAACCAGGCATAGCAATAACTGTGAGAGGGATCTTGGAGTCTTCGTGGACAACCAGCTAAATATGAGCCAGCAGCATCCAAAAAAGCCAGTGTAATCCTAACAGAGGGATATAATCAAGATGAAGTGAGATACTAATACCACTCTATAAAGCCATAATAAGATCACACCTAGAATACTGCATCCAGTTTTGTTCACCAGATTATAAAAAAGATGTTGAGATGTTAGAAAAAGTACACAGAAGAGCAACCAGGATGATGAGGGGGCTGGAGAATAAAACATATGAAGATCGGTTACAGGAACTGGGTATAGCTAGTCTAGTGAAGAGAAGGAGCAGGGGAGACATGATAGCGGTCTTCCAATATTTGAGAGGCTGCCACAGAGAGGAAGGGATCAAGCTTTTTTCCAAAACACCCAAAGACCAGACAAGGAATAATGGATGGAAACTGAACAAGGAGAGTTTTAACCTGGAAATAAGGAGAAACTTTTGATAGTGAGAACAATCAACCAATGGAACAGAAGTTGCCTTCAGAAGTTGTAGGAGCATCATCACTGGAGGTTTTCAAGAAGAGATTGGACTCTCCATCTGTCAGAAATGGTGTAGTGTCTCCTGTTCAGGTGGTAGGGTTGGATGAGACGACCTACAAGGTCCCTTCCAACTCTGATTATCTGTCTTTCACTTCTTATCCAAGAAACTTCTTCAGCTCTGGCAGAATAGTGGGAAACTATTTTGTCAGAGCTGAAGAAGCTTCTTGGATGAGAAGCAAAACATCTTCAAACAAAAAAACCCAGAAAGTCCAGTTTCCTCCTGAAAAAGCACCTTTGGAACAACCATGACCTGGATGATTGAAAATCTCTGCAGACTCTATGTGGAAAGATTACTTCAAGTTATTTTGGGGAAGGGAATGGCAGAGGTACTCCTAACAAATTAAATATGTAGCCACAAACCCTTTACAAGTAGTTCTTAACATAAAGCCATTTGTTTAGCAATTCAAAGTTAGGACAACACTAAAAAACTCACTTAGAACCAGTCCTCACACTTATGGCCATTGTAGCAAGCCTTATAATCATATGATCAAAATGTGGACACTTGGCAACCAGAATCTATTTACAACATTTGCATAGTTCTGGAAGTCATGTAATGTGATGCTAAAGTGTCAGTCAATGACTACTTCAGCTTCAAATGCAACAATACACGAGCACACAACAGATACAAATGTAAACCGCTCCAAACTTCATTGCAGAAAGTATGACTTCAGGAACAGAGTGATCAGTGCCTGGAATGCACTACCTGACTCTGTTGTTACATCCTCTAACCCCTACTCCTTTACCCTAAAACTATCTACTGTTGACCTCACCCCATTCCTAAGAGATCTATGTAAGAGGCATGCATAAGTGCACAATTGTGCCTACCGTCCCTGTCCTATTGTCCCCATTTATTTGTACCTATTTCCTGTATTCTTACTCATGTTCATACTCAGACCTATTATCTTGTAAGCGATTGACAAATCAAATAAATAAATTTTTAAAAAATAAAATAAAATGGTCATTTGCTCCTTCTCAGCCAGCTTCCGACAAGCACAGTCAGTGGGGGAAGCCGGATTTGCTTAACGATGGTATGATTAACTTAACAAATGCAGTGATTCACTGAACAACCACGGGGGGGGGGGGGAGTTGCAAAAATCAGACACGACTCACTTAACTGCTTTGCTTAGCAATGGAAATTCTGGCCCCAAGATTGTTTTTTTTTTGTATTTCTTTTTCAATATATACAATGTGCAAAAGAAAAAAGAGATTCCCACCTGAAAAGCAGACATTTCCATACCTCTCTATAACCCTGCAGTCTATTTATTCCGTGATTCTATCGTTCTGGGAAAGCTTCCGTGTTTTTTACCTTGCTTTTGATCTATTTTTGTACCTGCTTCTGTTCAGCTTCCTTCGGGTATTATCCCACGTCACTGTAGTTCTGTTAAAGTTGTAGCAACGTTTCAGCAGAATCTCATCTGCCATCATCAGGCTTCTGTATGGATGTGGGTCTTACAGCTCCTGGTTTTTAAATTTGAGGCTGGTTCATTCTGATTGGCTGGGAGCCTGGACCTGTTTCATTGGACTTGGAGTTTGATTGATTGGTGTTCCTGGTTTCTTCTGTCTGTTTTGTGGCTTTGATTGGCAGGCAACAGTCTGTTCTTGTGTTGGAGGCTTTCAGTGCAGCTTGGCTCCGTGTGAAGGGACGGCTGCTCTTCATTAGCAAGCTGCTATTCATTAGCAAGCTGGGTTTCACCTGGGTGCCTGGTGGGGGGGTTAGGTTGGAGCTTTGGACTACAATGACGTGGGATAATACCCGAAGGAAGCTGAACAGCACACATGTAAGTACCCGCGATAACTTAAAAAAACAAATATCTGACCTCTACGGGGAGGAAATAAACAGCCAGATCAGAAGCTATGAGAAGCTGGAAGTTAAAAGAGCAGGAATACTATGTGACCTAAAATTCCTATGCAGCTGCAGAGACAACAATGTAACACCAACCTGCTTCAAATTAACATTTCATAAAAACACAGCAGCTACCAAACGTATCCTGAAAAGGACAGAGATATCTCTACTCAGAAATGAAGTTCACAGTAAAAGATTCCAATTAGAACAGTTAAACAAAGATTTGCTGGCACTACACCTGGAATTGAGCAGCAAAATCCACCCTCTACTTTGGGATAAGATCAAACAACTTACAACTTGGAGAGCTGAAACTGAAAATACTTATAAAAATGATAAACTCTCAAAAAAACTGAAAAAATTAGAAAATGACAAGAAAATTCCCAATAACCCACCACAACACCTGAAACAACTAGTATACAACGTTTCCAACAGAGAACTCAACAAAACAGAAACAGATGTCCTATCCAAAGGATTCAATTATGCCATAGCACCCAAAAAAATCCCAACAGAATCCATCATATGTGCAGTAGAATCCAGCCTAACCAAATTAAATACAGATGAAGCTGACAGAATAAGACACCAGGTTACTCACATCTTATGCACAACGAAACCGCCCAAAAATAATTTGCAAAAAGATGAATTCAGAGCATTACAAACCCTGAAAAATGATAATAATATCATAATACTCCCAGCAGACAAAGGAAATGCCACAGTAGTAATGGACAGAAAAGACTATGAAACAAAACTGACAGACCTACTCCAAGACTCCACATACAAACCTATAAATACAGATACAACCACATATCTAGAAAAATCAACCAAGAAGAAAATTATAACCAGCCACATAAGCAAAGAAATCCAACAGACGATCATCCCAAGAGAAAAATCTTCTAGATGCCCCAAATTATACGGCCTCCCAAAAATACACAAAGAAGGCATACCTCTCAGACCCATAGTCAGCTCCATAGGAGCACCATTACAAAACCTAGCTAAATACTTAGCAAAACAACTACAGCCCAATGCTGAAACCGCAGCTTCATATGTAAAAAACTCATACCACTTCTTAGAAATGATCAAAGATCTACACGTAGAACAAGAAGATCTGCTTGTAAGTTTCGACGTGGTTTCACTATTCAC
>BLBF01014169.1:1455-17122 GCA_015471245.1 Laticauda colubrina
TAGAATAGAATAGAATAGAATAGAATAGAATAGAATAGAATAGAATAGAATAGAATAGAATAGAATAGAACAGAACAGAACAGAACAGAATAGAATAGAATAGAATAGAATAGAATAAAATTCTTTCTTGGCCAAGTGTGATTGGACACACAAGGAATTTGTCTTGGTGCATATATGCTGTCAGTGTGCATTTAATGATCAATCCACCTATATATAGAAGGTGATAAGCTGACTGGGAAAGCCAAGCGAAATAATCAAAACCATAAAAAAGTGAAAGTTAGAATATTCGACTTTGTAGAATATTGTGATTTGACACCTGGAAAAATATGGCATGCTTCATTTAATCCTCCAGGGAAAGATTGAAGGCAAACGAGGTCCAGGCAGAAGAAGAACATCATGGCTTTAAAATCTAAGGGACAGGTTTGAACAAAACTCAACAGCACTTTTTTGTGCGGCTGTTGATAAAAATAGGATCACCAACATGATTGCCAATGTCCAATGACTGATATGGCACAAGAAGAAGAAGGTACTAAAGGCAAGTACCATCATAGTGTAATAATAGTCCAAATGCAACAAGCATTTCTGTTCTGCACATTCTATCTGTGACAGATGTATTTCCTGTATGAGAAGGAATTGCCATAATAATCCTATTTTTGTTGTTGTGGAGACCAACAGTCTCTTAAAGGAATGGCCATTATCTAAGGTTTGGCTGCTGTGATTATTGTTGTGTTCTCAGCTTCTTCAATTACAGATGTTGCTGAGCTGTTTTGCCAGTTGTACTCAGAACACACAGGCAAAGAGACTTTATACTCTGAGGGTCTTGTTAACTGTACCAACCTTTATTTCCCTTGAATCCATCCCTTAACAGCTCAAGGAAGTCAGACTGAACTAAAGTTAAGCTTCTTGGACTGTTATGTACATCTACACAAGTTCTAACTGCAGATACAAACTTGTCTCATGAGGTGTGCAAAACCAGGTAATTTCTCTTCCCCAAGAAATGCACATTTGCCTGTAACTCTAGTCATTGCATACAAATAGGCAGATTTAAATTGTACACCTCTCGGAATATGAACACTGATATTGAACAATTCTGAAGCCATTACAAATGACTTTTAGATTCCTTGATGTGAAAAAGCATGTGGGAATGTGTTTTTATTACACACCATCTAACACTGTAAGTAGACTCTCAGCAGATTCCTTATTATGATTAATAATGGATTTGCTCAGACCAGCATCTGTAAGTAGGAAAGCAATGATAATTTACTTAAAAATTTATAAGCAACAGGTAAACTTGAGATGATTGTTGTATGCCTGGAAGATGCAAGAAATGGCTTCCTTTTATTCATTTTCAATGGGAGTGAATCCAATTCAGTGCAGTTGGAATTACAGAATAAAAACATGTACCATTTCCTGAAAACTTACAGTAGCTAAATATAAATTTATTAAAATACTTCTGAATTCTGGGAAGAGACAAAAAACACACCTGCACATTAAAAACAAAGCAACTTTTAATAGAGGTGTCTCACCTGCAAACTTTGTTCAGGGGCAATAATATCATTTATATGCACTCTAGATCACCAAAATATTGTTTAAACTTTAAAGGTAATGGTTTGCTTCTGTTCTATAAAGTAGAACTCATTCTTAAGGGCATTGCATCCCTATGTTGCTGTGACAAAGAAATGGCTTCATATGAGAAAACAGCAGGATAAAGAGCAGGTAGCAGTTGGTAGCAGAATTTTGTAACTAGTCTCCAAGCAAATTTTGAAACATGATAATTAAGCACCAGTAGACCCCCGTGAACCTGTCCCAATTTGATTCCAACTGGAAATCCAGGATTCAAAGACGACATGGTGTGATTTATGGTTGTGATTTCCAAGGTTTTTACTGCAACTTAACATTAAAATATTCCTCCCATGCTTATTTTAAAGGCAGAAAGCCTGAGCAACCCCCCAAACATTTATTAATGATAAAACAGAGAAGCTGGCAGAAGTGGTCCTTCTGCAATTTAAGCATGTATTCTATAAACTATCAAATATCTAAGTTCTTTTCAACTGCTTTCCTGTGATGGCAGACTTGACATAATACAGGGACAAGACAAATGAGCTTTGTACTCTTGCTATAAACTATTCTCTTCTTGCTACAAACTATTCTATAATAGGGCATGTTTAGAGCTATAAACATTAGCCTAACAGACATTAAACCTATTTTTGAGAGATTTAAATGTGCCTCCATTAGAGAGAATCTAAGTTTGGATACAAGAGTGGGTACCAGTCTGCTCAGCCTTGAACCCATATTCAGAGTGCCAACAGCAAAGGGTGAAAACCCTTTTGTGTTTGCAGGAGTGGGATGGAAATGCATTAGCAAAAGAAAGCACAGAAACAAAGTTTCTGGCTGGCCACATTTAAGAAGATAAGAGATGAGAAAGTTAATGAAGCCTACAGCAATGTGAGTCTTCTACTCTAAAAGAGCTCTGAAAAGCACAAGAGTTTAATGAGGTGATAAAACGAATTGGCTAGCTACTCATATCAATTTTGGAGAGCCCATCACACCACTGAAGCTCCTTCTTAATTCTTGACATATGGAAGTAAAGTTGCAATAATGTTTGATAGTGTGAAAGTTTGAAGAGATTCTCAGTCATCCAGGTCATGGTTGTCCCAAAGGTGCTTTTTCAAAAGGCAATTGGATTCCATTCCCCACTGTCCTGTCAGAGTTGAAGAAGCTTCTTGGATGAGAAGTGAAATGACTTCAAAAGAAAAAGCAAGAAAGTCCAGTTGCCTCCTGAAAAAACCCCTTTGGGATATTGTGAAAGGAACAACAAAAATGAAAATTGTCAAATCTACAAAATGTATTTCAAAGTCACCTGATTCCATTTGTTACTTTGGTGCTGGTACCCACTTTAATTTGGGAATTCACTTTGATAAGATAATTTGATCAAAGGTGTGCATGCCCCTCTGCAAGAGAGTTCTTACAGCTCTTCTACATGACTCTGACAGTGTTTGTGTGTGTTAGTGTGTGTGTGAATCTAGTAGGAACACTTCAAAAATAAGCAGAGATCTAAAGGAACAGCTTTGTGATCTGAATTCACTAAGCTATGCACAGACTTGTTATGGTGGAATTAAGAATAGAGCCACCATGTTAAACATTAAGAGCCTTATTACAGAGAAAGAGATTAGGAGAACTGAAACTAGGTTTACTACATCTAAGCTGTAACTGGGTGACTACTGGGTGATACCAAAAGGGTTACCTTTGATTGTCATTTAATGGTCCTCTGTTGACAGCCCAAATCTGATAGATTTAGACATGTTTTATTGGATGTTTTAAACAAGCTTGGAAAATAATGACTTCTTAAAAGGATGATATTAGATTTGATCTTTATGATTAGGAGAATTGGTGATTAGAAATATCCATATATTAGATTATTTCTCTTTGGATTTGTATATTAGAATACTAGCTTGATACCTGTGCTTCACTATTAAACTATGAGATCAGACTAGGTTTTTGGAAGAAAAATAAGGAGAAAAAAAATCTGCCTCTGCCTATCAGCATCCATTGATATTCATCTGGCTAGCAACCTGTCAGTGTGTGAGAGAGTTGTTCAGTTTGGAAACTGAAATAGTATTTTCTGTGTGAGCTAGAAGAAGACAGCAAGGAGCCTGGCATGGCTTAGCTCAACTGTTCTGTACTAAAGCTGGTTGATACTGTGAACCTTAAGCCCATGTCACACTGGCCAACGGATGCAAAAAGGACACAGCGGACGAGCAAAATGTTCCATCCGTTGTTATCCGCTCTCAAAAGGGGCAAAAATTTGCATAACTGGAGCGGATAACACGGACGCGGGGAGGACGCAGGGCGGATGCAAAGCGGATGCGGAACGGAAGCCCAGTGGATGGAAGTGGATGGGAGTGGATGGCACGTCCGCTAGGCTTCCGGGGGGCCTCAGCGAAGCGGACGTGGAATGGAAAGAGCGGATGCAGAGCGGATGCACAGCGGATGAAGCGGATGCAGAGCGGAAGCCTCGCGGATGCACAGCGGAAGCCTAATGGATGCCTGGCGTTAATTCCGCATGCGGGGAGGATGCATTGCATCAGCCCTGCGGAGATAACGGAAGCAGCTCGGAAGCAGGTCGCCATTCAGAGGAAAGACCTGCTGCCGGACACATCGACTGCCTTGCCTGCCCTGCCTGCATGTCTGCCTGCCAGCCTTCTGCCAGCCTTGCTATCAGCCTTGCTGCCAGCCTCCCTGCCAGCCTTGCTGCCAGCCTTGGTGCCAGCCTTCCTGCCAGCCTTCCTGCCAGCCTTGGTGCTTGCCAGCCTCCCTGCCAGCCAGGAACCCCACAACCATGCGGAAGCACAGCAAGCCTCAGCCATCTGCTGACAGCCCTTGCAAGAGGGACAGGGCTACCATCCTGCCCCCTGGCCCTCACTCTGGTTCTGCTGGGGCTTCTGCAGCACGGGCTCGCTCTTCTGGGGCTGGGGCTTCTGCTGCTTCTGCTTCTGGAGGAGCTGATGACAAGCACTCCAGCACCAGCCACCTCCACAGCACCTGCACCCTTCACTCCTGAGACTGAGCGACCAAGAGGAGTGCCAGAGACTCATTTTTGTCTTATAGCTTGTTGTTAATAAAGTCTATTTATGATTCACACACTTGCTTCATTTCTTTTTTTTTTCATAAAGTTTTGCTGGAAACTTTTAGAAATGGTTTAAGCCTTTGCATGCTTGTGGGATGGGTTAAGATAGCAGTGGGATGGGTTGAGATAGCTGTGGAATGGGCAGGGATACCTTTGGGATGGGTAATAGCTGTGGGATAGATAAATCTCCAGTGCAAGCATAGTGGGACTGTATGGTCCACCCTCCTAGGTGCCACACCTTCGGCCCTTTATTATCAATAATAATGTAATAATTATCCACACATGTCAACATAAACACAACTCTTTATTAAACACCCTGTTCATTGTAGGCCAACCCAACATACATGGCCCAATCTCATCCGTGTGATGAGACAGGCTGAAGGAAGCATCCATTAAGCATTCACCATCCTGTCTTGCCACTCCATGCTCCAGCTGGGGAGTTGCACCAGTGTTTCAGGATGTTGCACTGCTTCTTCGCCTCACGTGAGGCTCTGTTGGGGACGTGCACATCCTCAGTGTCGATAAGGTTTTGCCCTTGCCTCCATTCCCCAGGCTCCATGTCCCCATTGCCTTGTTCACGGTCCACAAGCCTATTCTGCAAGACTGGGTAGCGGGTGCGCATGAGATTGTGCAGGATGCAGCAAGCTTCCACAATCCTCCTCATGGTCTCTGGGATATGCTGCATGTTGGTGAGAAGTACCTGGAACCTGTTGGCCAGGATGCCAAAGGTGTTCTCCACCACCCGTCTTGCCCTGAAGAGCCTGTAGTTGAAGATCCTTTCTTCACGGGTGAGGTATTTGGAGGTGTAGGGCTTCATGAGGTAGGTAGTAAAGGAGAAGGTGTCATCCCCCACCATGAAGTAGGGCACATCTTGCTTGTCATTGGGCAGCGAGTCTGGATCTGGGAAGCCCATGATGAGGTTGCTTTCCAGCCCCTCCTTGAGGTGACTGGCGTTGTATACCTGGGCATCTGAAGATGAGCCGTTGCCTGAAGCATCGATGTACATGAACTTGTAATCAGCATCGACCATGGCAAAGAGGATGATACTGAAGAAGCCCTTGTAGTTGTGATAAGTGGACCCCGACTTGGCTGGTGCTTTGCAGGCCACGTGCTTGCCATCAATGGCTCCAACGGTGTGGGGGAAGTTCCACTTCTGATACCACTGCTCTGCAACTTTCTTCCATCCTTCTTCAGTGGAGGGGCACTGGAGGAGCTCCTCCTTGTATTCTTCGATGATGGCCTGCACCACCTCTCTGACAACAAAGCTGATGGTGCTGGGTGGCACCCTCCAGCCATACTGCATGATCCTGTAGGTGGTCCCTGAGGCCAAGTGGCGCAGAGTGAGTGCCACCTTGAGCCCAGGTTCCAGGCTGGGCCGGAAGTTGGTGTTTGTCTTGGTCAACCTGGGTGTCAGCCGCTGCACAACTTCGTCAAACATGTCTGGAGGCATCCTCATGAAGTTCTGGAACGCCCAAGTGTCTTCGCTCCTGAGCTCCACCATCAGCTTGTTGTACAGTCCATCCTCTGCTCTTCTGGCAAACCATCTTTGGACCCAGACTTTTTTTCGGTGCCTCCTTTTCTTCCCATAGTAGAGTTCACAGAGCCTGCAGATGGTTTCGCACTGTTGCAGAAGGATGGTGGTTGCCGAAAGGACTTTGTCACAATCCACGGTGGACATGACTGGATGCTGTGGAAGAAGAAGAGGCAGATGAAGGCTGCAGAGGTCTGCACCGCTGGGCTGCTGTTCTGAAAGTGAGATGAAGGCGAGTTGCTCCCCCTTTTTATAGGCAGTATAGGTTTTCCGCTAGGCATCCTCTAGGCATCCTCTAGACATCCTCTAGGCATCCTCTAGGCATCCTCTAGACATCCTTAATATCCGAGATAGGTCCCCTCTGCAAAGGTTTTTTCCATTTTAAATGCTTTGTTTCCATTCTGCATCTGTTCTGCATCCGTTCTGTGTCCGTTCCACTTCCTCCCTGCGTCAGAGCGGATGCGAGTTGCGCGGATGTGCAGCGGATGCCTTTCAGATATAGCGGATGCGTAATGGATGCAGAACGGATGCGTAGCGGATGCGTAGCGGATGCAGAATGGACGAACTGGATACATTTTCCGCGCAAAAGTTTTAGGCAGCCCAAAACTTTTGGAGCAGATGAAACATCCATAAACGGATGCTGGACGGATAGAGAGGAAGCCAAATGGAGGCAGTGAGTACATCGCGTTTTCAAATGGATGGCAAGGTTTTTTGTCCGTTTTACATCCTCTTTGCATCCGTTGGTTCAGTGTGACATTGGCTTTACACTGAAACTGAAACTCCTCTCCTCTGCTTGTGTTTTGCATTTGGAACAGATTTCTTTTCAGGTGGGAAGGGGGAGTAGAACTCTTTAAAATCAGAGCATGTTAATAATACCGTAATACATGAAATATTAATGCTCTGATGGTCATTTCAAAAAATCCTTTCTTAGTGAGCACCTAGAAGCCAAGAGGAACATACGTGCCAAATTTCAAGTTTGTAGACTTTATGGTTGTGGAGATTTTGTGATGATGCATGAGTGGTATTTCACTTTTATATACTGTATATAGATGTGTGAAAGTATGCACTGATGCTTGCTGGAGTGAGGGAAAGCCAATATAAGAGGGAATTCAGAAATCCCATTGAGTTTATAAATCTTACTTTCTAATAATTGATGTATTGCAATGTCCATAAAGGAAAACAACAACTGAGAATTCAAACAAACATTGCTTGCCCTCCAATATTCACACATAATAAAATTTAAAGGATGACATAAATGTAATGTAATATTACTTCCACTACAGAAAAAAAAAAAAAACCTTGTATAACAGGTTAAGTACAACAAATAAAACCACTGAAATGTACAGAAATATTTTAATAGGTCAATAAATTGCATATGGTTTAAAAATCCTACTTAATAATTGATGCATCAAACTAGGAGAAAGCTACAGTACTTGAATTAGTATACAGACAACTGTATAAATTAAAATGCTAAAAGATGAAATTACAAGCAATTTAAAGTAACAAAGAAAGAAGAGCGCAAGTAGCTACCAAGAAAAAAATCAGAATATCCAAGATCAAATCTTGATTTAATCACTAAATAAATTGCTTAGTGACTTGGGAAATGTCTGTTTTCTTAGCCTGGTAGGTCTCTTTATATTCACTGTGAAAGTCTGACTCATAGACAAACACAATACAGAAGCCTGATGATGGCAGATGAGATTCTGCCGAAATGTTGCTACAACTTTAAAAGCACAATTACAATGACGTGGGATAATACCCAAGGATGGGGTATTATCCCATACTTACATATATTTGTTTTTTTAAGTTTTCGCGGGTACTTACATGTGTGCTGTTCAGCTTCCTTCGGGTATTATCCCACGTCATTGTAGTGCTTTTAAAGTTGTAGCAACGTTTCAGTAGAATCTCATCTGCCATCATCAGGCTTCTGTATTGAGTTTTTATGTGGGTCAGTTTGGGTTTGTGGGTGGCATTAGCCAGGGCTCTGGATTCGAATTCTTCCATGAACAGGTTTGCAATGATGGGTGACAGTGGTGATCCCATAGGGGCTCCTTCAATTTGCTTGTATCTTTGTCCTTTGTATATGAAATATGTGTTGGTTAAGCAGTGTTCTGTTAGTTCAATGAGGTGTTTAGCTGGTTGGTATTTATTTTTGATGATTTCGAGAGTTTCTTTTATCGGGACTTGAGTGAATAGTGAAACCACGTCAAAACTTACAAGCAGATCTTCTTGTTCCACATGTAGATCTTTGATAATTTCTAAGAAGTGGTATGAGTTTTGTACATATGAAGCTGCGGTTTCAGCATGGGGCTGTAGTTGTTTTGCTAAGTGTTTATCTAGGTTTTGTAGTGGTGCTCCTTTGGAGCTGACTATGGGTCTGAGAGGTATGCCTTCTTTGTGTATTTTTGGGAGGCCGTATAGTTTGGGGCATCTGGAAGATTTTTTTCTTGGTATGATCGTCTGTTGGATTTCTTTGCTTATGTGGCTGGTTATAATTTTCTTCATGGTTAAATTTTCCAGATATGTGGTTGGGTCTGTGTTTATAGGTTTGTATGTGAAGTCTTGGAGAAGGTCTGTCAATTTTGTTTCGTAGTCTTTTCTGTCCATTACTACTGTGGCATTCCCTTTATCTGCTGGGAGTATGATTATGCTGTTATCATTTTTCAGGGTTTGTAACGCTTTGAATTCATCTTTGTGCAAGTTGCTTTTCAGTGGTTTGCTTGTGCATAAGATGTTTGTAACCTGGTGTCTTATTCTGTCAGCTTCATCTGTATTTAATTTGGTGGCTAAGATATATCGATGACACTTTTGTGATTTGGCCCCATGGAAAAGAAAACCTAAACGATGTCCTAACACACCTAAACAGCACACACCCCAAAATCAAGTTCATCATGGAAATGGAAATAAACAGACAACTACCATTCCTAGATGTACTAATCTACAAAAGAACAGATGGCACACTAGGACACACCGTATACCAGAAGAAAACACACACCAACCACTACCTCAACGCCCAATCACACCACCATCCAGCACAGATAAATTCCGTGGCCAAAACACTAATTGCCAGAACCAAATGCCTGGCAGATAAGACACATATAAAGATGGAATTATGCACCCTGACTAAAGTACTGACAGCCAACAGCTTCCACAAAAACAAAATCACTAGCTTGATCCACAAAAACACACTAAGACATAATAGAGACCTAGAAGATCAACAGATGTATGGAACAGCTGTCCTGCCCTAAATAAGAGGTACTACAGACAAAATCAGTTAGGTACGACACAGGCATCACATCAATACTGCCTTCAAAACAGACAAAAAAATAGCAGCCATCCTTAGAAACCTGAAAGACAAAATTGACCTGGAAAACAAAGGCATATACAAAGTTCCCTGTGCATCATGCCCGGCCACATACATTGAACAGACCAATAGAAGAATAAGTACCTGCCTGGATGAACACAAAAATGCAGTAAAAAAGCTGGAAAACACCTCCTCACTAGTCCAACACATGAAAATCACAGGTCACAACATCAACTTCAATGGCACTAAAACCCTAGCCACTATAGAAAACCCCAGCAACAGAATCATCAGAGAAGCCATAGAGATTGAAAAAAGACCTGAAAGCATGAATAGAAGAGATGATTCCACCAGACTGTCAATCATTTCGAAGCCTGCACTCTCAAATAGAAAGATCTTCACACCACAAGCCAGGCAAACACCTGGGCACAAAAAGACTCCCTCTGATACCTCCAGCTCAAACACACCCCAACCAGGCACCCAGGTGAAACCTAGCTTCCTAATAAATAACAGCTGTCCTTTTACACGAAGCCAAGCTGCACTGAAAGCCTCCAATACAGGAACACAGTGTTGCCAGTCAATCAAAGCCACAAAACAGACAGAAGAAACCAGAAACACCAATCAAACAAACTCCAAGTCCAATAAACACAGACCAAGACTCCCAACCAATCAGGATGTAGAAAAAAACATCCTGGCACAGCAATAGGCTAGCTTCAAATTTAAAACCAACGGCTGTGAGAGCCTGACCCACATACAAACTCAACACAGAAGCCTGATGATGGCAGATGAGATTCTGCTGAAACATTGCTACAACTTTAAAAGCACTACAATGACATGGGATAATACCTGAAGGAAGCTGAACAGCACACATGTAAGTACCTGCGAAAGCTTAAACACACACACACACACACACACACACACACACATATATATATATTTGTTTTTTTAAGTTTTCGCGGGTACTTACATGTGTGTTGTTCAGCTTCCTTTGGGTATTATCCCACGTCATTGTATTGCTTTCAAAGTTGTAGCAATGTTTCAGCAGAATCTCATCTGCCATCATCAGGCTTCTGTATGGATGTGGGTCTCACAGTCTTTGGTTTCAAATTCGAGGCTAGTCTATTCTGATTGGACAGAAGTCTGGGTCTGTGTTCACTGGACTTGGAGTTTGATTGATTGGTGTTTCTGGTTTCTTCTGTCTGTTTTGTGGCTTTGATTGGCTGGCAACATTCTGTTCCTGTGTTGGAGGCTTTAGTGCAGCTTGGCTTCCTGTGAAAGGACGGCTGCTATCCATTAGGAAGGTAGGTTTCACCTGGGTGCCTGGTGGGGGGGGTGTTTGAGTTGGAGGCATCAGAGGGAGTCTGTTTGTGCTCAGTTTTTTGCCTGGCTTGTGGTGTGGAGATCTTTCTATTTGAGAATGCAGGCTTCCAAATGATTGACAGTCTGCTGGAATCCTCTCTTCTATTCATGCTTTCAGGTCTTTGTTCAATCTCTCTGGCTTCTCTGATGATTCTGTGGCTGGGGTTTTCTATAGTGGCTAGGGTTTTAGTGCCATTGAAGTTGATGTTGTGATCTGTGGTTTTCATGTGTTGGACTAGTGAGGAGGTGTGTTCCAGCTTTTTTACTGCATTTTTGTGTTCATCTAGGAGGGTACTTATTCTTCTATTGGTCTGTCCAATGTATGTGGCCAGGCATGATGTACAGGGAACTTCGTATATGCCTTGGTTTTCCAGGTCAATTTTGTCTTTGGGGTTTCTAAGGATGGCTGCTATTTTTTTTGTCTTCTTCTTTTTGACTGCCTTCAAAACAGACAAAAAAATAGCAAACACACACACACACACATACATATACATATACATATACATATACATATACATATACATATACATGTACATGTACATGTACATATACATATACATATATATATATATATATATATACTGTTCAAGTTAAAATTGGAAGTATCTAGGCAACTTTTCGATGAAATCTCATCCGTCATCTTCAGGCTTGTTTCTTCGGCTCTGTGCTTCTCAGAGTAATGTGAGCTTGCAGCTGTTTTCTCTTTTTAACTGTCAGTGGGGTTGCAACTTGACTGGGTGGGGGCTTGGCTGTGTTCTGATTGGCTGGGGGTGTGTTCTCATTGGTTGGGGGCCTGGCTGTGATCTGATTGGTTGGGGGTTGGCTGTGTTCCGATTGGCTGAGGGTGCATTCTGTTCAGGTGGGGGCTTGGCTGTGGTGGTAGCATCTTGTGTGGCTCTCGTGGATGTGGCTCTGGTGTCATTCTTCATGTTCGGTATTCATTTGTTAATGAGGACGGGTTTCCAAATGACTGATAGGTGGGAGATATCATCTCTTTTATTCATGCTGTGTGCGGGTTTTTCTATCTCTATGGCCTCTCTGATTATTCTGTTATTGAACTGTTCGGTTTTGGCGATAGTTCTGGTATTTTTAAAGTCAATCTCATGTCCTGTGGCTTTGAGGTGTTGGACCAGGGAAGAGGTTGGTTCTTCTTTTTTGATTGAGTTCTTGTGTTCTTCAGTGCATGCACTAATTCTTCTGTTGGTTTGTCCAATATATGTGGCGGTCCAGGCGCTGCAAGGGATTTCGTATACTCCTTGGTTTTCTAACTCGATTCTGTCTTTAGGGTTTCTTAGGATGGTGAATATTTTTCTGTTTGTGCAGAATGCTGTCTTAATGTTGTGTTTTTGGAGGATGTTGCTGATTTTGTCTGTAGTGCCTTTTATATATGGGAGGAGGGCTTTGCCGTTCTCTTGTTCTCTATCTTGGACTTTGGTTAGGATTTGTTTTTGGATTCGGTGGGTAATCTTCTTTCTTTGGAATCCATTGGCTGTTAGTACATTAGTGAGAGTATGCAGTTTGGTTTTTAGGTGTTGTTTGTCAGATTAGCATTTTGTTCTGGAGATGAGTGTCTCAGCTACGGAATTGATCTGTGCTGGGTGGTGGTGTGAGAGTGCGTGTAGATAGCAGTTTTTACATGTTTTCTTCTGGTAGATGGTGTGTCCTAGGGAGCCATTGGATTTTTTGTATACTAAGACATATAGGAAGGTAAGTTGATTGTTAGTTTTTGTTTCCATTGTGAATTGTATTTTGGGGTATAGGCTGTTGAGGTATGTGAGGAAGTTGTTCAGTTTTTCTTTCCTGTGTGGCCATATTATGAAGGTGTCATCTACGTATTTGAGCCAAAGTTTGGGTTTGTGATCATATTTTTCTAGAGCTTGTGTTTCAAAGTGTTCCATGTAGAGGTGTGCAATGACAGGTGAGAGGGGTGATCCCATGGGTGCTCCTTCTATTTGTTTGTATTTTTGTCCATTGTAGGTGAAGTATGTATTAGATAGGCAGTGGTTGGTAAGATCTAGGATGTACTTGGGGGGGTTGTATTTGTTTTGGATGGCTGTCAAGGCTTCTTTTATAGGCACTTGGGTGAAGAGGGATATGACATCGAAGCTCACCAGTAGGTCGCTGGGTTGTAAGTTTTGTTTCTTTATGATCTCAATGAACTGGAATGAGTTCCTTACCTGTGAGTTGATGGATTCTGCATAGGTCTGTAATTGTTTGGCGAGAAATTTGGCTAAGTTTTGTAGAGGTGAGCCTATGGAGCTGACTATTGGTCGTAGTGGGGTTCCTTCTTTGTGTATCTTGGGGAGACCATACAGCTTAGGGCATCTGGATGATTTTTCTCTGGGTATGATTCTTTGCTGGATTTCTTCGCTGATGGGGGAGGCTTTTATTTTGGATCTGGTGGTTTTTTCTAGGTACGTGGTGGGGTCAGTGTTTAGGGGTTTGTATGTGGGGTCTTGGAGTAGGTTGGTTAACTTGGTTTGGTAGTCAGATGTATTCATAATCACTGTAGCATTGCCCTTTTATGCTGGTGTCTTCTTTCAGGTTAAGTAGTGCAGTTTGTTCTTCTTTGGATAAGTTGCTTTTGGGTGGTTTGCTCGTGCAGAGGATGTTGGTGATTTCGAGTCTGATTCTGTTAGCATCATCAGGGTTGGTTTTGGTCAGGCTGGTTTCAACTCCGCATATGATGGTTTCTGTGGGGATGTGTTTGGGAGCAACAGCAAAGTTGAATCCTTTCGAAAGGACATTGGTTTCGGCTTCAGTGAGGATCTTGTCTGAGATGTTGTGCACTGTTTGTTTCATGTGTGGCTGTGAGGGGGGAGGAGTTTGTTTCTGGTGTTGTTGTAGTTTTCTGAGTTTGTTGGTATGTGTGTCTGTCTTGAAGGTGGTCTGTGTTTCAGCTCTCCAGACAGCAAGTTGTTTGGATTTGTCCCAAAGTAAGGGGTGAATCTTGTTGCTTAGTCTGAGGTGAAGTGTGAGGAGCTCTTTGTTGATTTGGTCTAGGAGGAATCTTTTTGTGTGAAGTTCATTTCGAATAAGGGCCAATTCTGTTCTTTTTAGGATGCGTTTGGTGGCTGCTGTGTTGCTGTGGAATTTCATTTGGAAGCTTATGGGGATTAAATTTTGATCTCGGCAGTTTCGTAGGAAGGTGAGGTCACATAAAATGGAAGCTCTTTGGACTTCAAGTTTTTCATAAGTCCTGGTCAGATGGTGGGTTTCCTCCCCGTAGAGGTGCAATATTTGTTTTCTGAGGTTTTCGCGGGTATTTGTATGTGGATCTTTGGTTATTCGGGTTTTCTCCCGCGTAGAATTGGAAGTATCTAGGCAACGTTTCGATGAAGTCTCATTCATCATCTTCAGGCTTGTTTCTTCAGCTCTGTGCTTCTCAGAGTAATGTGAGCTTGCAGCTGCTTCTTCCTTTTAACTGCTAGTGGGGGTGTGACTTGATTGGGTGGGGGTTTGGCTGTGTTCTGATTGGTAGGGGGGTTGGCTGTGTTCTGATTGGCTGGGGGTGTGTTCTGCTTAGGTGGGGGCTTGGTTGTGCTCAGGTTAGTCTTAGTTGCTGGGGGATTTGAGCTGGTGAGCTGTGATTTTGTTGTTTGGCTTCGTGTTCGTGGTCGTGCCACATCTTCATGGTGGGTGTCAGTTTGCTTCTTGTATGGGTCAGAGGGGTTTGAAGCGGGTAGTGGTGCAGCTGCAGTATGGTTTCTGGTTCGTGGTCGTGTCTCCTCTTCTGTGTGGGTGTGAGTCTTTTTTCTGTGTGGAAGTGTGGTGGTAGCATCTTGTGTGGCACTTGCGGGTGTGGGTCTGGTGTCATTCTTCATGTTAGTTACTCGTTTATTAATGAGGGCAGGTTTCCAAATGGTTGGTAGGCGGGAGGTATCATCTCGTCTATTCATGCTGTGTGGGCGTTTCTCTATCTCTATGGCTTCTCTGATTATTCTGTTGTTGAAGTGTTCGGTTTTGGCGATAGTTCTGGTATTTTTAAAGTCAATTTCATGTCCTGTGGCTTTGAGGTGTTGGACCAGGGAAGAGGTCAGTTCTTCTTTTTTGATTGAGTTTTTGTGTTCTTCAATGCGTGCACTAATTCTTCTGTTAGTTTGTCCTATGTATGTGCTGGGGCAGGCAGTGCAAGGGATTTCGTATACTCCTTGGTTTTCTAACTCGATTTTGTCCTTAGGGTTTCTCAGGATGGTGGATATTTTTCTGTTTGTGCAGAATGCTGTTTTAATGTTGTGTTTTTGGAGGATCTTGCTGATTTTGTCTGTAGTGCCTTTTATATATGGGAGGAGGGCTTTGCCATTCTCTTGTTCTCTGTCTTGGCTTTTGGTTGGGGTTTCTTTTTGGATTAGGTGGGTCATCTTCTTTTTTGGAAATCCATTGGTTGTAAGTACATTAGTGAGGGTGTGTAGTTCGGTTTTTAAGTGTTGTTCATTGGCTAAGCATTTTGTTCTGGAGATGAGTGTCTTGGCTACGGAATTGATCTGTGCTGGGTGGTGGTGTGAGAGTGCATGTAGATAGCGGTTTGTATGTGTTTTCTTCTGGTAGATGGTGTGTCCTAGGGAGCCATTGGATTTTTTGTATACTAAGACATCTAGGAAGGGAAGTTGATTGTTGGCTTCTGTTTCCATGGTGAATTGTATTTTGGGATGTAGGCTGTTGAGGTGTGTGAGGAAGTTGTTCAGTTTTTCTTTCCCGTGTGGCCAGATTATGAAGGTGTCATCTACGTATCTGAGCCAGAGTTTGGGTTTGTGATCATATTTTTCTAGAGCTTGTGTTTCAAAGTGTTCCATGTAGAGGTTTGCAATGACAGGTGAGAGGGGTGATCCCATGGGTGCTCCTTCTATTT
>BLBF01014171.1:0-22102 GCA_015471245.1 Laticauda colubrina
AAGAAGAAGAAGAAGAAGAAGAAGAAGAAGAAGAAGAAGAAGAAGAAATCTCAGAGAAGAGGGATTTAAGGGAGAAGAAGTTTAAGCAAGAAACATTAATGCATAATAGTAACATTGCGGAGAATAGTATACTGGTAATTATAATCAAGTAATTAGATATATTAGATAATTAATGAAATAATAATTAGTTAAAATAGAGCAGCGAGAGCCAGTTTGGTGTAATGGTAAAAGCACTACACTTTCTGAAGTTTTGCCAAGAAAATTGCACATTAAATTTGTTTAAAGCCCGGTCCCACTGCTCTTATGGATGCAAAGGGGATGTAAAACATTAAAAAAAGCTTGCCATCCATTGGAAAACACTATGCATCTGTTGTGTACTCACTGCATACGGGTTTCATACGCTCTATCCATCGAGCATCCATCCACTGCAATTTCATTCGCGCAAGAAGTTTTGAGCTGTACAAAACTTTGTGAACGGATGAACTTTCCAACGTGTACGATGTACATCTGCGAAATATATGAGCAACAAACGTTCTATGTCCATAATCATCCATTAAACAACTGCTGCATCCTCTCTGGATCCTCTGGCCATCCCCTCAACTCACATCCCCTGCAGCTGAAAACGGAAAGAGGGAGGAAACAAAAGGTACACGGAATGTCTACACAGAGTTAGTAGCACGGAAATAGAAAGGATGTAAGTGTATGCATCTCGTATATAAAGTATTCAAAATGGACAAAAAGTTTGTATCTGGGATGTAGCTCGTATATTTAGGATGTCTGCAGTATGTCTAGGTAAACTTTATGACTTTATTAAATAAGCAAAATGAACCAAGTAACCTATATTAAGTGTCTTAAGCAAAGATAAACTTTCTTAGGTAAACTTTATGACTGTATTAAATGAGCAAAATGAACCAAGTATTTTGCTTAGTTAAGCAAAGATAAACAACTCAGTCTCTGACACTATTCTCAGTCACTCTGAGTCATGTCCATGATTTCAGCTGTTAAGCGGGCAGGGACTGTGGAGGTGGCTATGGCTTGAGTGCTGGTCTGAGGCACCATTGGGGTGCTTGGTCCCGAGGGTACAACAGGTGGTGGTGTGTTCAGGAAGCTATCTGAGAGCTGACTCAGTCCCATGAGGTTGAGAGGCCCTTCATCAAGAACTTGAGATGTCAGGCCCAATACTGATGACAGATTGTCCATTGATGGGCTTGGCTGTGGGGTGGAGGAAGGGTTGGGAGGAGTGTAGTGGGGCCGTCTGGTCTGCAACTGGGTGAGGACTGGCATCTGTGGCATCCGATGAACCTGGGCCTGGACTGGGAAGTTCTGCTTCTGCTGTGGGAAGTCCTGGTAGTCGTAGCCTTGGTAGGTGAGGGGTTGTTGAAAGCCGTGGAAGGGCTGTGACATCGCCTGGGGTGGAGGAGCAGACCTGGACTGGGTAGGATCTCACCCTCCAGGAAACTGCACTTGGCCATGACGTACATCACCTGGTCAGTGAGCTTGACAGCGGCCTGCCCGGATTTCTTGAGGTGTAGCTTGCCATACCAAGTGTGCATGTGCTTCCACTATCCAAGGAGTACTTCTGTAGTATACCCCAGACTCGCTGCCTTGTCTCTCCAAGCTGCCTGCTTCTTCTTGGTGTCCCGATACAGTCTGTGGTCCTTTCTCCAGAGGTACTCGTTCTCCCTCAGCCATTCCAGCACCTCATCCTCATGCTCCTTGGAAATGGTATACTGTGTCCTCTCTCCCTTCTCCTTCCCTTGCCTCTTCCTCCCTCTGGCAGGAGCTTGAGCAGGGCCTTCTGGGGCTTGAGCAACAGAGCCTTCAGGGGCTTGAGCAGCAGGGCCTTCAGCAGCAGGGCTTTGAGGGCCTTGGGGCTGGTCCACCACAGCAGCAGCAGCAGCAGCAGCTTCAGAGTCAGTGCCAGGGGGTGGGATGCTGGTTCTGGCCTTCTTCACCTTGCCAGGGCTTGAATGAGAAGGCACGGGTTTCCTCTTCTTGCCTGACTGATGAACCATGGTGTTCCTGCAAGATGTATCTGGCGGCACGTCTTTCCCCTGTATGCTGACTGCGTGCATGCTGCATCCTTTTATATCCACGGAGCTGACGCAATTCATACTCCCCGCATGCACAGTGAATGTTTTGCATCTGATATACATCTGCGAGGCATCCCCTTTGTTTTCTATAGGTGTCCGTGATGCATCCGCTTCATCCACTATGCATCTGCCCCTTCTGCTATGCGTCTGCTTCCAAATTCTCCCCCGGAACCCCTTTGGAGGTGTCATCCGCTTTCATCCGCTAGGCTTCCTATGAACATCTGTTTAACATCCCACTACATATCACCCGTGTCCATTCTTTTCCGTTCTTTTCCGTTCTGTTTATGCAAATTTTCACCACTCTTTGGAGCGGATGACAACGGATGGAGCCACCCCACAGCTCGTCCGCTGTGTCCTTTATGCATACGTTTTGCGTCCGTTGGCCAGTGGGACCAGGCCTTAAGGCATTCTCTAATCATTGCAAATAGTTAAACAATAGAACAGTAATAGTATAGATAGTATAGATTTGGAAAATTGAATAGTATAAAGATTGTTATAGTAATCGTGATCGAAGAGTAATAGTATATTGCAATAACAATTATAATAACAACACTAAGATATAGAAATAGAATACAAGAAGTTCTTGAGTTACAACCATGATGGAACTTCTCCATCATGGCTGTTACTTGCAATTATCATAAAATATAAAAATTGGCAGCGAATGTTGCCCTTTGGCAAAAATTTCATAAAATGTAGTCATATGACCACTCAACACTGCAAATGACAATAAATGTATACTAGTTACCAAGCACCCAAAGTCTGGTACATCAGCATGGAGGGATGATGGTTAGAACTTCAGGTTGTAAGTGTCCCCCATGTAAAAGTTGGAACATCCAATGGTCACTAAGCAGTCAGTCAGAAATCAAAGACTGCCTGTACAGGAAGCACTCTTATATCATTTTGACAGGTGAAACATCTCGTCAAGCCTTATAGGGAATCCAGAATCCAGTGCTTTTGTGTCTTTATTGAGTCATGCCACCCATATTCATTCTTTTTTCTAGACTTGCCACACACAAATCCTGCAACCATCTTCAAATATTTTCACTTCTAATACCCTAATAATCAGTTATTCCCTTGTGAGCAGGGGTGGTATTCAGCTGGTTCATACCGGTTCATGCAAACCAATTGAGAAAATTTTAAGTGGTTCATAGCAGCAGCAAATACCACCCCTGGCTAGCCCTGGCCCCGCACACCCATTTGCCCCACCCCTGCCCAGTCACTACTCATCTCACCCACCACGCCATTGACAACCTGCCTTTGGTCACCATAACCATTGCTGCCTGCCTTCTGCCATGGCCCTGATCTCCCTGGGTGAGTGATTGTGCAAGCCCTGGTTGAGTCAACTCTTGGCCCCACCTACCTGCCTCTGCCACTACAAGCCTCAACTGAGTGCTGACTCCTGAGTTGGTCTGGATCACTGTGCTGCCTCCCACCCCACCATCCCTGGACTTGCCTGGAATGCTTCACCGCTAGATGAGGTTGCATAGCTGTGCTGTCTGGGAGAACTGGATAGGGTTCTCCTCCCTGGCTTCCCAGGGAAGCCACATAGCTGAGCCTGCGCTGGCTGGGAGAATGGGAGAGAGTTCTCCCCCCTTGCTTCCTGGAGAAGCCACATGGCTGAGCCTGTGCTGGGAGGACACTTCTGCCCCACACAATGCTGCTCACCTGCCTGGCCAGTGTGTGTCAGAAGAGAAGGAGGCAGAAAAGTTCATCCAAGTCTTCTCCTTCTCAGGCATACACAGAGAGTGCACAAATCTCATAGCACTGGAGGGACTCGTGGTGCCCATGCACCATCTCCTTGCAGATGGTCCCAGCCTCACGTGTGCGCATGTGAGGCCAGGACATTCTGCAAGGAGATGGCATGTGGGCAAGTCCCTCCAGTGCTGTGAGATGTGTGCACACTCTGTGTATGCCCAAGAAGGAGGAAAAGACTTACTGAACATTTTTGTTGCCCTTTGCTCCACTGCTGCTTGGAAGGCAGCTGCTGCAGTCTGTCCCTTTAAGGTACTTCAGTATGGAGGGGAGTGGGGGCATAAAGGGACAGGCAAGGTGCACGGGCTGCCTTCTGAGCAGCTCTGCTGTGAAGGGAGGCAGAAAAGTTTGGCAAGTTTCCTCCTCTTTCTCCTTATTTTACCAGGTCAAGGGTGGGAGAGAAAGGTAAGGTACGTAGGCAATCTCCCGGTCTGCAGCATCAGTCATGTGACTGAGTGGGTGTGTCCAACTCAACATCACTCACAAGTTGCCGCCCATCTTGCCATGAGTGACTTAGAGTTGGCCATGCCCACCTAGTCACATGGCCACCTAGCCACATCCACCAAGCCATGCCCACAGAATTGGTCGTCATAAATTTTGAATCCTACCACTGTTTGGGAGGAATTATTTTCCCCCCTAATTCTCCCTATTCCCCTCAATGGATCTCCCTGATTATATAAAATCCAGATGTTTAGAAAGAACAAACCATTTAATGTGAGGAGGCTGAAGCTTGATCGTAGATTGATTTTCAAAAGGTAGGAAAGGACTAGATTTTTGCAAGAGTTTCAATCTAACTGGAGCATTCATCTACAAATCTATCTGGCAGACAGATACAATCTAGCATCATTGAGAGAAGCTCCCAAAATCCATTTCTTCTGAATTTATCTGCTCATTAGAAAACTGACTGATGTGTTGTCATAGTATAGTCAGTGGTGGTGTCCAACCGGTTCTGCCTGGTTCTGAAGAACCTGTAGCGGCGATGAACAGTGAAGACCAAACTGGTTCTCTTCGCTGCTCTGTGTTTGGCCCACCCACCCACTCGGGCTCCCATACTCATTTTTATGGCCAAAATTCAAAGCACAGCTGTTTTGTGAGGCATAGAATAGTGCTGCGCGGCAGCTGCTGCAATGACCAGCATCGTGTAGGCTTGCAGGAGGCAAGTTAGAATACCTCTATGCCTGTGCAAAGTGCGTATTTGGTGTGCATGTGCATGCAAAGTGTGCATGCACACAAAGCGCAGCCACCAAGCTGCACCCACCGAACCAGTGGCAACTTTATTTGAATACCACCACTAAGTATAGTGTGTCTTTTTTTTGTGCAGATATTACTAATCTCAACTTTTGCAAAGCATTGAGCATACATGAATCACTGCAGATGATTAAGAGCACAATTCAAATTATAATAGCCCACTTTTAGAGATTATGTGGCCATCTGAGTCTCAACATTGGGACCTGACTGACACTTCCTAAGCTACCTAGTGCTTTGGAAGACTGAAAAATAGAAAAGATTAGAAAAAAATAGATCATCCTTGAGGTTTCTTTCAGCTTTGTAGACCTGTGGGAAGTTCCTTCCTGTCATCTCAGTACTATTGTAACTTCAAATCTTTAAAAGAACAAAACTTTGTTTAAAATCTGCTGTATTAGACATTGATGAACTGAGTTCTCTCCAACCTATTATCCTTTTCACAGTGATGAAAACTGGGTTATCCTTGATGTTCTAAAGAAATATCTGTATGATTTCAAAGAATTCCCATAACAGTAAAAATGGGCCTTTTAGGGCTGTGCAGTATTTCAGATGCAAATTGAAAAAGATATTCTAAAATGTTCAAGGGTATGTACGTAGACCTAGTCTGCAGCTCATTAAAGCAACCAAATTTGTTTCCAGAATCACAGCTGTGCATTGTGATTATGGTCCCACTATTGAGTGAGTTCTTCTTTCTTTCTATTTTTTTGAAAAAAAGGAGATAAGAATTTCCTCTTTTGTTTATATCATGGAGAAAACCTTATAGATGGGACATTTTTAATTATATTCACATCATCGGTATTTAAGTGGAGCTGGATGAGCATACCCTAATAAAATGATACAGGCAGCCTTCAGGTTAGGAACATTCAATTTAAGGACAACCCCTGGGTATGAATGGGCTGCTTGTTGTACTAAAAATGGCAGATGGCATTCTCCTTCCTTGAACTGACAAATCGCTGAAGCTGCACAATGCTTTCAGGAACCGCTGAAGTTGTGTGTTTTTAAAATACAAGCTATTTTTGGTAGTTTCCATCAGTTCTTATAGCATTGCACAGTTTCAGTGGTTTGTCAGTTCTAAGGACAATGTTGTCCACCATTTTTAGCAATTGGCAGTCTCTTTGCAAGTAGAGTTCTGACATGTATAAACTGGAGTTAAAGACAGAGTGAGGAATAAAATTTCTTCTTAACTCAGAAACTACTTGATGTAGAAGTACAGGCAGAGCCTGGGGCTGGAGTCAAGAGAGTAATTAGCCTAGAATCTTTACATTCCCACAAGTGGTTTAAATCCAGCTCCCCTTTAAATTCTATTGGCTCTTATCTAGCATCAATTTAGTGCTGATTATTAGTTAACTAGGTTCTTGTGTATAGGCCTGAGCAATAAATCAACTTAACTGGAACTTAACATGTGCTCCTGACTTTTTGCACCTGACATCTGTTTTATTAAATGTAATTGTGAAATACTATTATTATTAATTTATTATTATTATTTGCTGTTGATGTTGTTGCTGTTATTGCAGTTATTATTATTGATGTTGTTGTTGATGTTATTATTATTGCTGTTGTTATTATTCTATGCAGTGGAAATGTATAGCACTTATGTAAATGGTATGCCAAGTAGGGGTTTACCAGGGTATGGTCAAAAAGTCACAATGGCATATATGACAATAGGATTGAAGCTCCATTTATTTGTATGGATATTGCACAAGAGACATGGATAAACAGAACAAACTCCAGAATTCTTATTTTTCTGCCATAGTTAATCTCTTGACTTGTTGGCCAAGCTGTGCAGACACTTTCAACACCCAGAAAGGCAAAACTTTATCCTATATGCTCATCATGCAATTTTGGCCATGGATGCATTTCTTCTCAGTGTTTTAAAAAAATCTGCCTTTACTACCCTTGTGGAGGATTAATGTAGGGCAGTGCAAAATTCCCACTGATTTGGCTTCCTTGGGTTCATCAATCATTGTCCAACAGTCATCACCCAACACACCTTTCTAAAAACACATGCATATAGACAAGTCTAATTAACTCTCAGGATGTCAAATTTTGCACTAAAGTGCCAGACTGTTATGATATGAGGCAAAAACAGAGCACTGACATTGCTTGGCTTGGAATCTTCTTTCAGAGGGTGATACAATCCAAGTTAATCGATGGAAAACTTGGGCAGTGCAGAATGGTTATTTCTTCCACTTGAAAAATCTTTCACCTATCTTTTCTCATAGAAGAGTCAGGCAAGCATGAAAAACTGAAGTTTTTATCACTGCATCAACTTCTAATCTCAGGCTGATGGATTGGAGGGAGATGACTGATAGCTTGAATTCAGATTCCCCATTACAGCTTTTCATTGTAATATTTCTACATGAATGCCATTCGACTGCTCCACTGCCCTTGATGATTTCTGTAGAATGCCTTTGGCCAAAGGGCAAACCTTAAAGTTGTGGGGAAAAAATTAAAAGTTTTGTATTGAAAGGTTGGCTAAAAAACAAAAGAAGTCTAGAATTCTTTGTCCACTAAGAGAGACAATCAGAAGTCCTGTGATCTCAAACAGAGCCATCCCTTCCAATTCATGAGATGATATCAAGAAGAATACTGTTTCTACATATGGAAGTTACCATGGCTACTCATTGCAACAGGCCTAGACCTCCACGGAGTTGTAATTCTCATTTGCAGTTTAATGGCCATCAGACCATTGTGCAGCACCATTGTTCAGCTCAATTGCACAATATACAGAAATCCATTTCCTTTTAAAACAAGCAGTTACATTCACCTATATTTTTCTCCACTAGATTTCATCCAATTTGATAAAAGGGTCACTTGGTTTTCAAAATTTTATTTCTCACAGAAGTGATTGATGGAGGCAGGCATATTTGCATGTAGTTACAGAGGAGTGTAGGTGAAGGTTTTTTTTTCTATAACCACTTCTCCAGTTTGTAGATTCCTTAACAATCCAAATTTCAGCAAAACCCCAAGAAAAGTGGCTCCTCTCAGAAATTTCCCACCTTGGAGTGGGAAAGGGGTGCACCACACCAAGTGATTGTACCATTTTTAATTCCCCAGGAGAAATTCAGTAAAGCCATGCCATCGCGTTCACTTAACACAATCTGGTAGCAGTATATTGCAGTGTCCCAACCGTTCCAGCTTTGTGAACTGATGGTAGTAGTATTGACAGTAGGAGGGGGAGAGGAGATGATTCCAGGAGTGCAGTGGGCGAGTACGCAAGTGCGAACAGCTCTATTTGTGCAAGTGGTGGGTGCTTGTGAAAGTTTGCCTGGTTCCAAATGGGCCATGATCCCAGGAGTTGGGGACCCCAGTAAATTGCATTTATTCCCCCTGTGACATCTAATGTGACATCTAAAGCTAATATAATCCTGGTTGTATAAACAGAGGCATAGAATTAAGATCACATGAAATTTAAGTGCCGCTTGATAAAACCCTAGTGAAACCACACCTGGAATATTGCAACAAATCTTGGTCACCATACTACTAAAAAGATGTTGAGACTTGGAAAAAGTTCAGAGAAGAGCAACTAAGATGACCAAAGGCCTGGAGATTAAAACAAATGAAGAATGGTTGCAGGATTCAATTTTGGCTAGTCTAGTGAAAAGAAAGATAGGGGTGACATGATAGCAGTATTCCAATATTTGAGGGGCTGCCACAAAGAAAAGGGGGTCAAATTATTCTCCAAAGAAGCAGGGCAGGACAAGAAACAATGGTTGGGAACAAATCAAAGAGAGAAGCAACCTGAAATTAAGGAGAAACTTCCTAAGAGTAAGGACAATTAATCAGTGGAACAGCTTGCCACCAGAAGTTGTGGGTGCTTCACCACTGGAGGTTTTTAATAAGAGACTTGTCTCAAATTGTATAGATTTTCGTGCTTGAGCAGAGGCCTGGACTTAGAAGACCCCCAAGGTCCCTTCCAGCTCTATTCTATTCTTATTATCTTTTGTAATACTCATCTTCTATCATTCAACTTCTCATTTCTGTTTCATAATAGTTTTTTCTATTTCTGTATATGGAGTGTGGGGATATTTTTATATATAGACTATATGAACTATTTCTTTTTTTCTCATTGCATCTAATTTAGTGACTCTGCTCAGGTCCCCTCACATCTTTTTGGCAATGAGTTGCTATGTCTCTCTCATTACCAACAGCAACTATATTATCAACCCTTTCCTTCCACAGTTTGTGCAGACCGCAACTTAATTTGAATCTCCCCAAATAAGCAGAGAAATTTCATGTGCTCATTAAAATATACCATTTTGAATACTGTGTGAAGTGATTTAACAAACAAGTTGGTAGGAACACATTTTATGATGTATCATTGCTTGTAAAAGTATTTAGGAGCTGGTTTGTAGGGTTGTTTTTTTTCCCTTCCAGCCAAGTGTACAAATTGGTGTGGAAATAGAGCCAAATAGTACATACAGATGGTAAAATAAGAAATCTGCCAAAAACAAAATAGAATAATTGTATGTCCCTAGCTGTCTCTTTCTCCTTTTTGAGCAATGTTGCCTGTGGGGTACTCACGATAACCTTCTCCATGTCTACAATTTGTGCAGATGGTCTTTCCATCACTGACAAATTTGCTTTGAATTCCTTAAATGCAATTACCATCAAACTCAGCCCAAGTCCAAAAAATTGAGTCTGTGTTACTTGCACAGAATGTACAATAATGGAATAATCTGAGGCTGCAATAATTTATGTTGCTTTGTTCTGAGCTTACAAGAACAAATCAAGCTACTGAGAGATCTCTTGCACTGTCAGTGACATGGAACAGAGAAATTTAATCACATCAGTGCAGGGGGTCAAAGTTTTTGGAAGCTATTTCCATATTTATTGACATACTCAATTTATATCCTTAATTTTTTTATAAGAGGTAAACTTTAATTGCAGAATACATTTGTCTTTTGCAGCCAGTAAATATTCTATTCATCTTTCAAATATTTCTCTTCCTTATTTAAATAAATAACCAGATTGGAAGTTTCTTTTAGTTTTAGTGGGGTTGAGTCTAAGGAAGTGTTATTACTGTATGTCCAGTTTGAAATTCTACACGGAGCTGAATTGGGATGGGAAAGCAGAACAGAATCCTAGAGTCAAAGGAAACCAGCAAGACCAATTCTCTAATTAGAGCAGAAATCCAAATTACAGCAGCCCAGCCAGACAGCTGCCTAAGCCTTCAATGGATGGCATCCAATAGAGAAAAGCCTACCATCTTTTGAATAACTGATTTTACTGTCAACCTGTTCTTAGCACCGTGATTTGTTTTGCTAACACTGAATTGGATGTCTCCCTTCAGTTACTTAAGGGTATTTCTTGTGAATTTTGCATTCTGTGATAATAGAGAACATCTTAATCTTAACATCTTCATCTTCCTTTGTGTGACACCTTTCTGAGTATTCCAAAGTTACTGTTGTAGGGTTCTGCAGGACTTTAGATCTGTAGACAGAATGGTGCAGGGAAGAATTCTGATGAACAATGCATTAGTACGAAGCCATCTACCCTTTAATTTTTTTTCTTAAAAATGATTGTTGGGAAAGCCTAAAGCCTTCCTGGAAATGAATAAAGACTAGTGTTTTGTAGCAAACCAGTTTTGTTTTAATTGTATTTAAAATGGAACAGATGCCCTGAAAGCTGTCAATTAAAAGAAATGTCCAGAGCAAGGGTCATCAAACTTGGCAAGTTTAAGACTTGTGGACTTCAACTCCCAGAATTCCTGAGCTATCATGACTGGAAGAGGAATTCTGAAAGATGAAATCCACAAATCTTTAAGCTGGTCTGGTCTGGAGTCACATCAGGGATCCCTGGTCTGGAGTCACATCAGGGATCAGGGGCACTGTTACATTAAGTAGGAATTTCATCCAAAACATGAACCACTGTTTTGCCTCAATAGCGTAAAAATACTTCCCTTGGCCTATTTTCATACCCTGTCAGATGTTGCTGCTGACAAAATGCACTGAAGAAGACAGCTGGGAGCTAATTGTAAACAAGCATTTGATTAAAGATGCTAATGCAAAAGACAAAGTTGGAAAAAGAAGACAAGCTCATTCTGTTGACAAATAAGAAGATAAAGAAACTGTGAGGGAAATGGGCTGAAACAACAATGCTTCTGTCTGAAAACAGAGAAGATTTCCCAGAAAGAAGAACATTCTCCTGGATTTCACCTCCTGAGGAAAAATGTTGGTTCCTACTTTCTCATTCTCCTTTTCAAAGGCTAGGTCCCACTGGCCGACGGATGCAAAACATATGCAAAAAGGACACAGCGGACAAGCAAAATTTCAGGGGTGGCTCCATCTGTTGTTATCTGCTCCAAAAAGTGCCCCAAATTTTCATAAACAGAACGGAAAGGAATGGACGGGGGTAGTACGTAGCGAGGATGGTAAGTGGATGTTCGTAGGAAGCCTAGCGGATGCAAGCAGATGGAAGCGGATGACACATCCGAAGGGCTTCCGGGGGAGAAACGCGAAGCAGACGCATAGCGGAAGGAGCGGATGCATAGCGGATGATGCAGATGCATCACGGATGCCTATAGGATGCATAGCAGATGCAAAGCGTTCACTGCGCATGTGGGGAGGATGAATTGCATCAGCTCCATGGATATAAAAGGATGCAGCTCACAAGCAGTCAGCATTCAGAGGAAAGACGTGCTGCCACAGACATCTTCGAATAACACCATGGTTTGTCAGTCAGGGAAGAAGAGAAACCCTGTGCCTACTCCTGCCAGCCCTGGCAAGAAGGACAGAACCACCATCCCACCCCCTGGCACTGACTCTGAAGCTGCTGGTGGTGCTGGTGCTGCTGGTGCTTCTCCTGCTGCTGCTGTTGGTGCTGCTGTTGGTGGTGCTGCTTCTCCTGCTGGTGCTGCTGGTGCTTCTCCTGCTGCTTCTGCTGGTGATGGTGGTGCTGCTGCTGTGGTGGACCAGCCCCAAGGCCCTCAAAGCCCTACTGCTCAAGCCCCTGAAGGCTCTGCTGCTCAAGCCCCTGCCAGAGGGAGGAAGAGGCAAGGGAAGGAGAAGGGAGAGAGGAAACAGTACACCCTTTCCGAGGAGCATGAGGAGGAGGTGCTGGAATGGCTGAGGGAGAACAAGTACCTGTGGAGAAAGGACCACAGACTCTATCGTGGCACCAAGAGGAAGCAGGCAGCTTGGAGAGACAAGGCAGAGAGCCTGGGCTACACTTCAGACCTACTCCTTGGATGATGGAAGCACATGCACACCTTGTATGGCAAGCTACACCTCAAGAAATCCAGGCAGGCCGTTGTCAAGCTCACTGACCAGGAGATGTACATCATGGCCAAGTGCAGCTTCCTGGAGGGTGAGGTCCGCCACCAAGGAGCAGCCTCTCTGACAACCCTCTCTCTCAGACAGCCCACAGACAGCCAATCCTCTTCCAGCCAGGAGACAGCTACCATGTCCAGGCAGGTGTCTTCGGAGGGCCCCATGGCAGAGAGCCCCCCCGAACAGCTGCACTCCCCATGCCAGAGGATGTGGAGGATCCCCTGTCACAAATGGAGGAAGAAGCGGCAGCCACCAGAGACCAACCTACACCCACACCCAGCTCCACCACCACAGAAAGCAGGCAGAGAGGCAGAGGCAGACTGGAGGGCCAGAGCCACACTGTCCTGTTGGAGATCAGGGACACAATCAAAACCAGCACAGATCTTCTCTCTCAGCTGGTCCACAGCAACATACCATCCTTGAACTGGAAGCCCTTCATCATATACGTGAGCCAGACCCTCATGGACCTGCCCAAAGCCCAGTACCAGGTGATGAAGCAGAAGATCACAGCACTTCTGCACAACCCTCCAGGCCCAGCTGAACCTGCTCCGACCCAGTCCAGGTCTGCTCTTCCAACCCAGGCAATGTCACAGTCCTTCTACGGCTTTCAACAGCCCTTCATCTACTAAGGCTATGAGTACCAGGACTTCCCACAGCAGAGGCAGCCCTTCCTAGTCCAGGCCCAGGTTCATCGCACGCCACAGATGCCTCACCTAGCCCAGCTGCAGACCAGACAGCCCCACTACACTCCTCCTTCCTCCACCCCACAGCCAAACCCCTCAATGGACAATCTGTCATCAGTCTTGGCCCTAACATCCCAGGTCCTTGATGAAGGGCCTCTCAACCTCATGGGACTGAGTCAGCTCTCTGAGAGCTTCCTGAACACACCATCCCCTGTTGTACTCTTAGGGCGAAGAACCCCAATGGTGCCTCAGACCAGCACTCAAGCCACAGCCACCGCCACAGTCCCTGCCCGCTTGACAGCTGAGACCATGGACATGCCTCAGAGTGACTGAGAATAGTGCCAGAGACTGATTTGTTACCTGTTCACTTTATCTTTGCTTAAATACACTTTACTTGGTTCATTTTGCTTTTTTAATAAAGTCATACAGTTTACTTAAGACAGTTATTAATAAAGGTTATCTTTGCTTTGCACACTTGGTTCATTTTATTTACTTAATGAAGTGTTGGTGAAAACTTTGAAAAAATGGTTAAGCCTTTTGCATGCTTGTGGGTTGGGTAAGAATAGTTGTGGGACAGGTAAGGATAGCTGTGGGATAGATAAACCTCCAGTGCAAGCATAGTGGTACTGTATGGTCCACCCTCCCAGCTGCCACACATATGGCCCTTTTTTATCAATAACAATTGATTCATTGATCAACACATTTCAAAATAAACAAAGCTCTTTATTAATGCCCTATGCATTGTCGGACCACTCAACATACATGGCACAATCTCATCAGCGTTATGAGACAGGCTCAAGGAAGCATATATTAACCATTTATCATCCTGTCTTGCCACTCCACTGCTCCAGCTGTGGAGTTGCACCAGTGTTTCAGGAGGTTGCGCTGCTTCTTCCCTTCACCTGAAGCTCTGTTGGGGCCTTGTACATCCACAGTGTCTATCAGGTTTAGTCCTTGCCTCCATTCCCCAGGCTCCATGTCTCCATTCCCTTGTTGGCAGTCCACAAGCCTGTTCTTCAACACTGGGTAGCAGGTGCGCATGAGATTATGCAGGATGCAGCAAGCTTCCACGATGCTCCTCACAGTCTGTGGGGGATGCTGCATGGTGGTGAAAAGTACCTGGAACCTCTTGGCCAGGATGCCAAAGGCGTTCTCCACCACCCGTCTTGCCCTGGAGAGCCTGTAGTTGAAGATCCTCTCTTCACGGGTGAGGTATGTGGAATTGTAGGGCTTCATGAGGTAGGTTCTGAGGGAGAAGGCGTCATCACCCACAATGAAGTAGGGCACATCTTGTGTGTCATTGGGTAGGGGGTCTGGATCTGGAAAACCCATGATGAGTTCCACCTCTGATACCACTCTTCTGCAACTTTCCTCCAGCCTTCCTCAGGACACTGGAGGAGCTCCTCCATGTATTCTTCGGTGTTGGCCTGCACCACTTCTCTGACCACAATGCTGACGCTGTTGTGTGGCACCCTTCAGGCATAGTGCATGTTTCTGTATGTGGTTCCAGAGGTCAGGTGGTGCAGAGTCAGTGCCACCTTCAGTCCAGGGTCCAGACTGGGACGGAAGTTGGTGCTTGGTCAACCTGGGACTCAGATGCTGTGCAATTTCGTCAAACATGGCTGGTGGCATCCTCATGAAGTGCTGGAATGCATGAGGGTCTTCATTCCTCAGCTCCATCATCAGCTTGTGATAGAGTCCAAACTCCACTCTTCTCCTGATCCATCGTTGGACCGACACAGCTCTTGGACGTCTCCTTCTTCTCCTTGCGTAGAAAAGGTGAAACAGTCTGAAGAGGGCTTGGTTCTGGTGTTGAATGATGGCAGCTACCATAAGGAGTGTGTGATGATCCATGGTGGAGATCAATGGATGATGTGGAAGAGCAAGACGAAGGGTGAAGAGGTCTGTACACCACAGCTGCTGGACTGATAGTGAGATCCAGATGATTTCTTCCACCTTTTTATAGGAAATGTCGGTTTTCCACTAGGTGTCCTTCCACATACTCTAGGCATACTCCAGACATCCCAAATATCCAAGATACGTCCCATATACGAACGTTTTGTCCGTTTTAATGCTTTATATATGAGATGCATCCGCTTACATCCTCTCTATTTCCATGCTACTAACGCTGTGTGGTCGTTCCGTGTACCTTTCGCTTCCTCCCTCTTTCCACTTTCAGCTGCAGTGGATGTAAGTTGAGGGGATGTCCAGAGGATGCCGAGAGGATACAGTGGACATGTAGTGGATGACAACGGACGTAGAACGTTTGTTGCCCGTATGTGTCGCGGATGTAGATCAAATGTAGTGGAAAGTTTATCCGCTCAAAAAGTTTTGTGTAGCTCAAAACGTTTTGAGCGGATGAAATAGCAATAGACGGATGTTTGACGGATAGAGTGTATGAAACACGTATGCAGTGAGTACACAATGGATGTATCGCTTTTTCCAACGGATGGCAAGTTTTTTTGTCCATTTTACATCCTTTTTGCATCCATAAGTGCAGTGGGACATGGGCTTAAGATAAGCAATATGAGATCTTCAAAAATCTATCACTATGTTTTAAGTAAGTCAACAGTAAAATAGTAAAACAAGTTTGATTCTTAAGTCTCCTTTACATTTTGACACACATATTCCAAACTGGAGGAGGTCAGTCAGTGAGAGAAATGTCTAAGATTTATTTATTTATTTATTTATTTTAAAATAAGAAAATGTATATGGCTACCTAACTTATGGTGACTCTGGGCTTACAGAAATAAAATTCCAAAATACAAAATCCAATAACCTCCCACCCATCCCTAGCAACAACAGTCAAACAAATCACTTGATGTGCTCCATAATTTCCTGAGGTCCCCAGAGCTACTGGCAAAACCATGTCTGCAGGTCCTTTTGAAAGAGCATCAAGGTGGGACCCAATCTTATTTTTGAAGGGATGATGTTCTACAGGGAGGGAGACACCACAGAAAAGATAGTTTTTGGTCCAACCAATAGATCTCCTTAAGAGAAAGGGATTCTGGTAGGTCAGGTAGATGTAATTGGGAAATAATCTGATCCCAAGCTATCTAGGACTTTAATAGTGACAAGTATGACCTTGAATTGTACCTGGAAGCAAATCAGCAACTAACATAGATTTTGCAAGTGAGGTGATATATGAGGTGATATCTAGACTTGTACAGAACCAAGATATCTTGGTTAGGGCATTACTAGGAATTTTTGAGGCTAAATTTATCAGAGATATTCCTGATAAAATGAAAGCAGAGTATTGAGGGAACAGATGTGTACATTCCCACTGTTTTAAACAAATTCTTGTTCAACATTAAATTCTTTAATGTTTCAAGCCACAAACAAATGGTGGATTGGACTCAATTCTTCTGGTTAAGTTTCTGAAATATTTCCCAGCTAGGTTTGGCAGAGATATTTGTAGCATAACTGAAATTGATTTTGATAGAGACAATTTGAAAATTGAAGCTGGTTCAAGGGATCAAATGGAGAAAAGCCAAAGGATGATCCTAGGTAGTGGGTTAAATGATAGATCCCAGTGTGAGGAATATCATGGGTTGTGTGACTGAACAAATTGTGTGGATACTGCCTGGGTCCCAAAGTGAACATAGCAATTACTATTGTCAGGCAGAAAGAATCAAGAACAACATGTGAAAATGTATCTAATTAGTGTCTTTCTTGTTTGCCTACAGACAGAATCTTGCCATAGTAAAGAAATTATCTACATGACTATAAACATACTCTGGAGTAAACATACTCTTATGAATTGCGAGGAAACAGACTGCTTTTTCCCTCTTCTTGCCTGCCAGGCATTCTAAACTCTCATCTCTTAGCCCTTTGGGAAGGACCCCCTGCCTTTTGCAACTCCTTATCACATTCCATTGCAACCATGAAGGAGATAGATAAACAAAAGAAAGCAAGGAATCTACACAAGCTAGGGAAAGAATACTGTGGCTGTCAGCCTTCAAGATTTTCTTCCTTTGCTTTGCATCTTTCGGCTGTCATAAGTAATGGGGGGAGGAGGCAGGAAAACTCTGGTAAGTGAGCTGAAGGTGTTGCAAACTATTACCGTATAAACTGAGGAAGGGGGAGAGTACATTCTTGCTTAGGTTTCTATTTCTTGCTTAAGCCCCTGTCACACTGCACCAACGGATGCAAAGAGGATGTAAAATGGACAAAAAAGCTTGCCATCCGTTGGTTAACACGATGTATCCGTTCTGTGCTCACTGCCTCCGTTTTGCTTCCTCTCTGTCCGTCCAGCATCCGTTTATGGACATTTCATCCGCTCAGAAAGTTTTGAGCTGCTCAAAACTTTTGCGCGGAAAATGTATCCAATTCGTCCACTCTACATCCGCTAGGCATCCGCTAGGCATCCGTTCTGCATCCATTATGCATCCGCTATATCCGCTAGGCATCCGCTACACATCCACGCAACTCGCATCCGCTCGGACGCAGGGAGAAAGCGGAACGGATGCAGAACGGATGCCTAGCATGGAAACAAAGCATTGAAAATGGAAAAAACCTTCGCAGAGGGGACCTATCTCGGATATTAAGGATGTCTAGAGGATGCCTAGAGGATGCCTAGAGGATGCCTAGAGGATGCCTAGAGGATGCCTAGAGGATGCAAAGGGACACCTATACTGCCTATAAAAAGGGGTTGCAACTCATCTGGATCTCACTTTCAGACCAGCAGCCGTGCGATGCAGACCTCTACAGCCTTCATCTGACTCTTCCTCTTCCACAGCATCCAGTCATGTTCACCGTGGATCGTAACAAAGTCCTTTTGGCAGCCACCATCGTTCTGCAACAGTGCAAAGCCATCTACAGGCTCTGTGAACTCTACTACGGGAAGAAAAATAGGCGGCCAAGAAGCGTCTGGCTATGAAGATGGTTTACCAGAAGAGCAGAGGACAGACTGTACAACAAGCTGATGGTGGAGCTCAGGAACGAAGAGACTCGGGCATTCCAGAACTTCATGAGGATGCCTCCAGCCATGTTTGACGAAGTTGTGCAGCGGCTGAAACCCAGGTTGACCAAGACAAACACCAACTTCTGGCCAAGCCTGGAACCTGGGCTCAAGGTGGCACTCACTCTGCGCCACCTGGCCTCAGGGACCACCTACAGGAGCATGCAGTATGGCTGGAGGGTGCCACACAACACCATCAGCATTGTGGTCAGAGAAGTGGTGCAAGCCATCATCAAAGAATACAAGGAGGAGCATATTTGCACTTTTATATTTAGTATAGGTCAATAAGTCATATTTAGCAAAGGCTAGCTTCCCGTTACTCTGCTGACCATAATATTGTGAAACCCACAAGACTGCTGTAATAAGGAATTTGAATTAACCACTTTACTGTAAACAAGGGGGAACATGCAAAATTACTGGTGGTGTAAGATAACTGAATAGTCAACATTATACTTGTTATTTCCTCTTTATACTTCCTTTATAGAAATACAAAAACATATAACATATTATCCATATTTGATAACATGTACTCATGTAATGCCCAAGTCTGTACTGAGGTCATAATGGGTATAAAAATGTTGTCTTAGGAAGAAAGGGGGGGTCAGAATCTGCCATGTTAATGCTCTGAACCTTTGTGCACAAATAAACCTGTATTCTCCAACCTTTCATGGTCTTGTGTCCTGATTTGGAAGCAAGATTTGCTGCAACAAATAGATTACACCCCACCTACACCTCTGAAAAAACCCCTGACTTCTAAAGTAAATACCGCTCCTTTACCACTGGAGACCTAGTCTATGCCAAAAATCTTATCGGGGACCCATTATGGCTTCCAGCCACAATTACACAAATTACAGGGCCCCAGTCATACCAATTTGAATTAGACAATGGCAGAACATGGAAACGACACATCGACCAGCTTCACTCTAGGACATTGGAACGCAACACTAACCTGCCTAGCTCTGAAGCACTGCCGCAAATGCCACCCCCAACAAACAATCCAAAAACAACCAAGGGGGGGGGGGGAAACACAAAATAATAAAAAAGGGAGAGAAGAACCACCAATAACATGACAAAAGACACAACACAAACCTGAATTAGAACCCCCGGTAAAACAAAAAGAGCACTTACCCATAGGCGACCTCCGGAGAAGAGAACTAGTAACAGGGAAGCAAGGCGAGGCCTTTCAGGAAGGAGGCAGCCAGACCAGCTCTACCAACCCAGACAGACCAGGAGGGAGCGGCAGAGCCAAGTCAACCAGCCTGAGAGACCCAGGTGGGAGCGGCAAGGCTGACTCACCCTTCCAGGAGGTTCCATGGAGAAGGCACGGAGAAAAGGCGATCCTGAATGAACTGATGGAAGACCACGCTGAGACTGACCTGGGCAGATCAAGTAGGACCCACCAAAGCCCCATCTACCTGCGTGACTACATTACGCACGTTGGATGAAACCAAGAAGGGAGGGGTGTTGTGTATAAGAATTAGAATACTCCAAATACTTTAATCTGATTGGCCGAGCAGGCCACAATAGGATTGGTTAATAAAGTACCGTTACAATTGGCCCGCCTGATGGTGGGAAATCTTAAAAGAGCTGTCACTGGCCACAAGCCGTGAGCAGCCGTTATAAAAAGGGTTGCCGTGGCTCCGGCAATGTTCTGTTACGAAGTTACTGAGTTGGTTTATAACAAAGAGCTGTTTGATGAACACCAGTCTCAAGTACTTCTATTCCCAGGACAGAACACATTCCACTCTTCCCAGCTCACTGAGGGGCCTTCTCCCTTTTTTAGGATAGGGGAAATCAACTCTAAAGCTTTGGGGAGTTTTGTTTTCCACCAGTACTCATCTGTTTTTCTTTCCTTCACTGGATCAGGTTTCTCTGCTTTGGCTGTAATTATATCGTCAGCTTCTGTTTGCGTTTGGGTTGCTTGGAGCAAGCTCTCCACTGATAAACCCCTTTCTGTCATGTCAACCTGACTTTCCACGCATTCCAGATGTCGAGAAGCAATTGAAGAGGCTGGGCATCAGGTATCCCAATAATGATGAGGAATTATGAGAGTCAGCTAGCTGCCGGATTTCAGAACTTATCCCCATTTAAATCATGAGTCTTGAGCCAAACTTCCAAAACTTAAAAAGGATTTATTGGGAGTTAAACTGTATGGCACTGCCTGGGAGTAATTGACTCTGAGGCACATAATTCATTGTCACCCTTGATCCTGGCTTTCTCCCACTCCCGGGTGTATCATAATTCATATTCTTCAGTGAAATACATCCATCACTGAGAGTCATCAGTCATGCTCGCCAGTTAGAATTTTGTGTGGCAGAAATTTCAGTCACCTAGTTACTATCTTTGAAAATGTTTATGGAATGCAGTTTTGCTTTGCAAGCTACTGCACTGCTCCGCCTCCCTTTCTGTTGGAAGACAGAAAAGACCATAGAAATATTTTATGAGTTCACAGAAACCATCATAAATATGAGTCAGTTGTTAAGTATCCAAATGCAAACCACATGACTATGGGGATGCTGCAATAATCATAAGTATGAAAATAGTTATAAATCACTTTTTTCACTGCCATTATAACTTTGAATGGTCACTAAATGAACTATTGTAAGTCAAGAACTACCTATAGTATAAATATAACAATAGAAAAAAGTTTATTACTGATGATACCACGTGGTTTGGTAATGAAACATCTGCAAGAAAACAACTAAGTTCAGAGAACACCAAGGATCCCACAAATAGAAAAATAATTGTAATAGCAAATAAACTTCAATATTAAGTCAATATTTACTTACTTAAACAAAAAGGCAAGGAGAGCAGCAGTGATTTCTGATTTTCCACTGACTTCCTCATTAATTTTGCTTGTTCCCACAAACAAAGAGCATCAAAAATTATGCAAAGTGATGACCAGGACCTTGTGATGTCCACAACTTTGTGAATAAAACTGGCCAAAATATTGTGGAAGTAATTTTTGCACATCCTATAAATTAGCAGATTTTAGGCATCTTGATTCAAAACTTATTGCAGTATAACACACAGTTTAGGCTATCTGTACAAATAGATAAACACAGTGAAAGTTTTAGTACTGGGTACATACATATCAGAATAAACACTATACACATTTTGTTCCATTTTCTTTAAAAAAAAACCAATATTCATTTCAAGAACGTAAGCCATCCTGGGTTTATGGCCCTATTGCATGAAACCAGCACAATGAATTTTTTAGCACTCTGAATAATGTCTTCATTCCCAACAGGGCTCTAAGTATCTGCTGCTGCCTAGAGGATTCAGGATGATGAGCTAAATTCTCAATTTAATATGGCCTGTGTCTGGAGGACTAGATTTGAAGTAGAACTTTATTATTTATGTTATTATTATCCCCATCATGTCTGCATGTGGCTGGAGTCATTAAAGCAATGGCATTATTAAGTATCTTTAAGTGGGCCAGACCAATAATACTTGAATTTAATTAGGTACAAGTTCTTCAACATTGGCAGCAAACTGGGATTTTTAAGATGTGGAATGCCACATTCCTGGCATGTCGAGGTGGGATAATTATTGGCAGCAGATACAATATATCACAGGCTGACGCAGCTATGATAAAAGCAAAGCCGGTATAAATTATCTCAGCTTTGTGTCATTTGGATCAAATGAATTTGTTTTATTAGTGCCAGTTGATTCTGAGGATACTTTCCAAAAAATGGTGGGTTTTTTTAGTAAGACAAAGAAGATTAGGCAGCGTGTGGAAGAGCAGCTCCTTCCTTTCCCTCACATCTGAGTAAAGTTGCCGATAAAGCTGCAACCTTGACACAGATGTGGGAGGAGGCAGGAGGAGAACAGAGGTGACTCATATTTTGGAAGCTCTGTGGCCACCAGCAAATAGAGGTTGGCAGTGGAACAAAGGGAGACATTTTTCCTTCAGAAAGTGTGGACGGTCCAAAAGAAAGGAAAAAAAATATAACATTCCAGCATTGTAAAAGCAATGCAAGGGCTCTACATGATTTGCCGGCCATGATGGGATGAAGAAGAAGAGGAGGAGGAGGAGGAAGTGATGGAGGAAGAAGAAGAAGAAGAAGAAGAAGAAGAAGAAGAAGAAGAAGAAGA
>BLBF01014171.1:22112-37272 GCA_015471245.1 Laticauda colubrina
AAGAAGAAGAAGAAGAAGAAGAAGAAGAAGAAGAAGAAGAAGAAGAAATCTCAGAGAAGAGGGATTTAAGGGAGAAGAAGTTTAAGCAAGAAACATTAATGCATAATAGTAACATTGCGGAGAATAGTATACTGGTAATTATAATCAAGTAATTAGATATATTAGATAATTAATGAAATAATAATTAGTTAAAATAGAGCAGCGAGAGCCAGTTTGGTGTAATGGTAAAAGCACTACACTTTCTGAAGTTTTGCCAAGAAAATTGCACATTAAATTTGTTTAAAGCCCGGTCCCACTGCTCTTATGGATGCAAAGGGGATGTAAAACATTAAAAAAAGCTTGCCATCCATTGGAAAACACTATGCATCTGTTGTGTACTCACTGCATACGGGTTTCATACGCTCTATCCATCGAGCATCCATCCACTGCAATTTCATTCGCGCAAGAAGTTTTGAGCTGTACAAAACTTTGTGAACGGATGAACTTTCCAACGTGTACGATGTACATCTGCGAAATATATGAGCAACAAACGTTCTATGTCCATAATCATCCATTAAACAACTGCTGCATCCTCTCTGGATCCTCTGGCCATCCCCTCAACTCACATCCCCTGCAGCTGAAAACGGAAAGAGGGAGGAAACAAAAGGTACACGGAATGTCTACACAGAGTTAGTAGCACGGAAATAGAAAGGATGTAAGTGTATGCATCTCGTATATAAAGTATTCAAAATGGACAAAAAGTTTGTATCTGGGATGTAGCTCGTATATTTAGGATGTCTGCAGTATGTCTAGGTAAACTTTATGACTTTATTAAATAAGCAAAATGAACCAAGTAACCTATATTAAGTGTCTTAAGCAAAGATAAACTTTCTTAGGTAAACTTTATGACTGTATTAAATGAGCAAAATGAACCAAGTATTTTGCTTAGTTAAGCAAAGATAAACAACTCAGTCTCTGACACTATTCTCAGTCACTCTGAGTCATGTCCATGATTTCAGCTGTTAAGCGGGCAGGGACTGTGGAGGTGGCTATGGCTTGAGTGCTGGTCTGAGGCACCATTGGGGTGCTTGGTCCCGAGGGTACAACAGGTGGTGGTGTGTTCAGGAAGCTATCTGAGAGCTGACTCAGTCCCATGAGGTTGAGAGGCCCTTCATCAAGAACTTGAGATGTCAGGCCCAATACTGATGACAGATTGTCCATTGATGGGCTTGGCTGTGGGGTGGAGGAAGGGTTGGGAGGAGTGTAGTGGGGCCGTCTGGTCTGCAACTGGGTGAGGACTGGCATCTGTGGCATCCGATGAACCTGGGCCTGGACTGGGAAGTTCTGCTTCTGCTGTGGGAAGTCCTGGTAGTCGTAGCCTTGGTAGGTGAGGGGTTGTTGAAAGCCGTGGAAGGGCTGTGACATCGCCTGGGGTGGAGGAGCAGACCTGGACTGGGTAGGATCTCACCCTCCAGGAAACTGCACTTGGCCATGACGTACATCACCTGGTCAGTGAGCTTGACAGCGGCCTGCCCGGATTTCTTGAGGTGTAGCTTGCCATACCAAGTGTGCATGTGCTTCCACTATCCAAGGAGTACTTCTGTAGTATACCCCAGACTCGCTGCCTTGTCTCTCCAAGCTGCCTGCTTCTTCTTGGTGTCCCGATACAGTCTGTGGTCCTTTCTCCAGAGGTACTCGTTCTCCCTCAGCCATTCCAGCACCTCATCCTCATGCTCCTTGGAAATGGTATACTGTGTCCTCTCTCCCTTCTCCTTCCCTTGCCTCTTCCTCCCTCTGGCAGGAGCTTGAGCAGGGCCTTCTGGGGCTTGAGCAACAGAGCCTTCAGGGGCTTGAGCAGCAGGGCCTTCAGCAGCAGGGCTTTGAGGGCCTTGGGGCTGGTCCACCACAGCAGCAGCAGCAGCAGCAGCTTCAGAGTCAGTGCCAGGGGGTGGGATGCTGGTTCTGGCCTTCTTCACCTTGCCAGGGCTTGAATGAGAAGGCACGGGTTTCCTCTTCTTGCCTGACTGATGAACCATGGTGTTCCTGCAAGATGTATCTGGCGGCACGTCTTTCCCCTGTATGCTGACTGCGTGCATGCTGCATCCTTTTATATCCACGGAGCTGACGCAATTCATACTCCCCGCATGCACAGTGAATGTTTTGCATCTGATATACATCTGCGAGGCATCCCCTTTGTTTTCTATAGGTGTCCGTGATGCATCCGCTTCATCCACTATGCATCTGCCCCTTCTGCTATGCGTCTGCTTCCAAATTCTCCCCCGGAACCCCTTTGGAGGTGTCATCCGCTTTCATCCGCTAGGCTTCCTATGAACATCTGTTTAACATCCCACTACATATCACCCGTGTCCATTCTTTTCCGTTCTTTTCCGTTCTGTTTATGCAAATTTTCACCACTCTTTGGAGCGGATGACAACGGATGGAGCCACCCCACAGCTCGTCCGCTGTGTCCTTTATGCATACGTTTTGCGTCCGTTGGCCAGTGGGACCAGGCCTTAAGGCATTCTCTAATCATTGCAAATAGTTAAACAATAGAACAGTAATAGTATAGATAGTATAGATTTGGAAAATTGAATAGTATAAAGATTGTTATAGTAATCGTGATCGAAGAGTAATAGTATATTGCAATAACAATTATAATAACAACACTAAGATATAGAAATAGAATACAAGAAGTTCTTGAGTTACAACCATGATGGAACTTCTCCATCATGGCTGTTACTTGCAATTATCATAAAATATAAAAATTGGCAGCGAATGTTGCCCTTTGGCAAAAATTTCATAAAATGTAGTCATATGACCACTCAACACTGCAAATGACAATAAATGTATACTAGTTACCAAGCACCCAAAGTCTGGTACATCAGCATGGAGGGATGATGGTTAGAACTTCAGGTTGTAAGTGTCCCCCATGTAAAAGTTGGAACATCCAATGGTCACTAAGCAGTCAGTCAGAAATCAAAGACTGCCTGTACAGGAAGCACTCTTATATCATTTTGACAGGTGAAACATCTCGTCAAGCCTTATAGGGAATCCAGAATCCAGTGCTTTTGTGTCTTTATTGAGTCATGCCACCCATATTCATTCTTTTTTCTAGACTTGCCACACACAAATCCTGCAACCATCTTCAAATATTTTCACTTCTAATACCCTAATAATCAGTTATTCCCTTGTGAGCAGGGGTGGTATTCAGCTGGTTCATACCGGTTCATGCAAACCAATTGAGAAAATTTTAAGTGGTTCATAGCAGCAGCAAATACCACCCCTGGCTAGCCCTGGCCCCGCACACCCATTTGCCCCACCCCTGCCCAGTCACTACTCATCTCACCCACCACGCCATTGACAACCTGCCTTTGGTCACCATAACCATTGCTGCCTGCCTTCTGCCATGGCCCTGATCTCCCTGGGTGAGTGATTGTGCAAGCCCTGGTTGAGTCAACTCTTGGCCCCACCTACCTGCCTCTGCCACTACAAGCCTCAACTGAGTGCTGACTCCTGAGTTGGTCTGGATCACTGTGCTGCCTCCCACCCCACCATCCCTGGACTTGCCTGGAATGCTTCACCGCTAGATGAGGTTGCATAGCTGTGCTGTCTGGGAGAACTGGATAGGGTTCTCCTCCCTGGCTTCCCAGGGAAGCCACATAGCTGAGCCTGCGCTGGCTGGGAGAATGGGAGAGAGTTCTCCCCCCTTGCTTCCTGGAGAAGCCACATGGCTGAGCCTGTGCTGGGAGGACACTTCTGCCCCACACAATGCTGCTCACCTGCCTGGCCAGTGTGTGTCAGAAGAGAAGGAGGCAGAAAAGTTCATCCAAGTCTTCTCCTTCTCAGGCATACACAGAGAGTGCACAAATCTCATAGCACTGGAGGGACTCGTGGTGCCCATGCACCATCTCCTTGCAGATGGTCCCAGCCTCACGTGTGCGCATGTGAGGCCAGGACATTCTGCAAGGAGATGGCATGTGGGCAAGTCCCTCCAGTGCTGTGAGATGTGTGCACACTCTGTGTATGCCCAAGAAGGAGGAAAAGACTTACTGAACATTTTTGTTGCCCTTTGCTCCACTGCTGCTTGGAAGGCAGCTGCTGCAGTCTGTCCCTTTAAGGTACTTCAGTATGGAGGGGAGTGGGGGCATAAAGGGACAGGCAAGGTGCACGGGCTGCCTTCTGAGCAGCTCTGCTGTGAAGGGAGGCAGAAAAGTTTGGCAAGTTTCCTCCTCTTTCTCCTTATTTTACCAGGTCAAGGGTGGGAGAGAAAGGTAAGGTACGTAGGCAATCTCCCGGTCTGCAGCATCAGTCATGTGACTGAGTGGGTGTGTCCAACTCAACATCACTCACAAGTTGCCGCCCATCTTGCCATGAGTGACTTAGAGTTGGCCATGCCCACCTAGTCACATGGCCACCTAGCCACATCCACCAAGCCATGCCCACAGAATTGGTCGTCATAAATTTTGAATCCTACCACTGTTTGGGAGGAATTATTTTCCCCCCTAATTCTCCCTATTCCCCTCAATGGATCTCCCTGATTATATAAAATCCAGATGTTTAGAAAGAACAAACCATTTAATGTGAGGAGGCTGAAGCTTGATCGTAGATTGATTTTCAAAAGGTAGGAAAGGACTAGATTTTTGCAAGAGTTTCAATCTAACTGGAGCATTCATCTACAAATCTATCTGGCAGACAGATACAATCTAGCATCATTGAGAGAAGCTCCCAAAATCCATTTCTTCTGAATTTATCTGCTCATTAGAAAACTGACTGATGTGTTGTCATAGTATAGTCAGTGGTGGTGTCCAACCGGTTCTGCCTGGTTCTGAAGAACCTGTAGCGGCGATGAACAGTGAAGACCAAACTGGTTCTCTTCGCTGCTCTGTGTTTGGCCCACCCACCCACTCGGGCTCCCATACTCATTTTTATGGCCAAAATTCAAAGCACAGCTGTTTTGTGAGGCATAGAATAGTGCTGCGCGGCAGCTGCTGCAATGACCAGCATCGTGTAGGCTTGCAGGAGGCAAGTTAGAATACCTCTATGCCTGTGCAAAGTGCGTATTTGGTGTGCATGTGCATGCAAAGTGTGCATGCACACAAAGCGCAGCCACCAAGCTGCACCCACCGAACCAGTGGCAACTTTATTTGAATACCACCACTAAGTATAGTGTGTCTTTTTTTTGTGCAGATATTACTAATCTCAACTTTTGCAAAGCATTGAGCATACATGAATCACTGCAGATGATTAAGAGCACAATTCAAATTATAATAGCCCACTTTTAGAGATTATGTGGCCATCTGAGTCTCAACATTGGGACCTGACTGACACTTCCTAAGCTACCTAGTGCTTTGGAAGACTGAAAAATAGAAAAGATTAGAAAAAAATAGATCATCCTTGAGGTTTCTTTCAGCTTTGTAGACCTGTGGGAAGTTCCTTCCTGTCATCTCAGTACTATTGTAACTTCAAATCTTTAAAAGAACAAAACTTTGTTTAAAATCTGCTGTATTAGACATTGATGAACTGAGTTCTCTCCAACCTATTATCCTTTTCACAGTGATGAAAACTGGGTTATCCTTGATGTTCTAAAGAAATATCTGTATGATTTCAAAGAATTCCCATAACAGTAAAAATGGGCCTTTTAGGGCTGTGCAGTATTTCAGATGCAAATTGAAAAAGATATTCTAAAATGTTCAAGGGTATGTACGTAGACCTAGTCTGCAGCTCATTAAAGCAACCAAATTTGTTTCCAGAATCACAGCTGTGCATTGTGATTATGGTCCCACTATTGAGTGAGTTCTTCTTTCTTTCTATTTTTTTGAAAAAAAGGAGATAAGAATTTCCTCTTTTGTTTATATCATGGAGAAAACCTTATAGATGGGACATTTTTAATTATATTCACATCATCGGTATTTAAGTGGAGCTGGATGAGCATACCCTAATAAAATGATACAGGCAGCCTTCAGGTTAGGAACATTCAATTTAAGGACAACCCCTGGGTATGAATGGGCTGCTTGTTGTACTAAAAATGGCAGATGGCATTCTCCTTCCTTGAACTGACAAATCGCTGAAGCTGCACAATGCTTTCAGGAACCGCTGAAGTTGTGTGTTTTTAAAATACAAGCTATTTTTGGTAGTTTCCATCAGTTCTTATAGCATTGCACAGTTTCAGTGGTTTGTCAGTTCTAAGGACAATGTTGTCCACCATTTTTAGCAATTGGCAGTCTCTTTGCAAGTAGAGTTCTGACATGTATAAACTGGAGTTAAAGACAGAGTGAGGAATAAAATTTCTTCTTAACTCAGAAACTACTTGATGTAGAAGTACAGGCAGAGCCTGGGGCTGGAGTCAAGAGAGTAATTAGCCTAGAATCTTTACATTCCCACAAGTGGTTTAAATCCAGCTCCCCTTTAAATTCTATTGGCTCTTATCTAGCATCAATTTAGTGCTGATTATTAGTTAACTAGGTTCTTGTGTATAGGCCTGAGCAATAAATCAACTTAACTGGAACTTAACATGTGCTCCTGACTTTTTGCACCTGACATCTGTTTTATTAAATGTAATTGTGAAATACTATTATTATTAATTTATTATTATTATTTGCTGTTGATGTTGTTGCTGTTATTGCAGTTATTATTATTGATGTTGTTGTTGATGTTATTATTATTGCTGTTGTTATTATTCTATGCAGTGGAAATGTATAGCACTTATGTAAATGGTATGCCAAGTAGGGGTTTACCAGGGTATGGTCAAAAAGTCACAATGGCATATATGACAATAGGATTGAAGCTCCATTTATTTGTATGGATATTGCACAAGAGACATGGATAAACAGAACAAACTCCAGAATTCTTATTTTTCTGCCATAGTTAATCTCTTGACTTGTTGGCCAAGCTGTGCAGACACTTTCAACACCCAGAAAGGCAAAACTTTATCCTATATGCTCATCATGCAATTTTGGCCATGGATGCATTTCTTCTCAGTGTTTTAAAAAAATCTGCCTTTACTACCCTTGTGGAGGATTAATGTAGGGCAGTGCAAAATTCCCACTGATTTGGCTTCCTTGGGTTCATCAATCATTGTCCAACAGTCATCACCCAACACACCTTTCTAAAAACACATGCATATAGACAAGTCTAATTAACTCTCAGGATGTCAAATTTTGCACTAAAGTGCCAGACTGTTATGATATGAGGCAAAAACAGAGCACTGACATTGCTTGGCTTGGAATCTTCTTTCAGAGGGTGATACAATCCAAGTTAATCGATGGAAAACTTGGGCAGTGCAGAATGGTTATTTCTTCCACTTGAAAAATCTTTCACCTATCTTTTCTCATAGAAGAGTCAGGCAAGCATGAAAAACTGAAGTTTTTATCACTGCATCAACTTCTAATCTCAGGCTGATGGATTGGAGGGAGATGACTGATAGCTTGAATTCAGATTCCCCATTACAGCTTTTCATTGTAATATTTCTACATGAATGCCATTCGACTGCTCCACTGCCCTTGATGATTTCTGTAGAATGCCTTTGGCCAAAGGGCAAACCTTAAAGTTGTGGGGAAAAAATTAAAAGTTTTGTATTGAAAGGTTGGCTAAAAAACAAAAGAAGTCTAGAATTCTTTGTCCACTAAGAGAGACAATCAGAAGTCCTGTGATCTCAAACAGAGCCATCCCTTCCAATTCATGAGATGATATCAAGAAGAATACTGTTTCTACATATGGAAGTTACCATGGCTACTCATTGCAACAGGCCTAGACCTCCACGGAGTTGTAATTCTCATTTGCAGTTTAATGGCCATCAGACCATTGTGCAGCACCATTGTTCAGCTCAATTGCACAATATACAGAAATCCATTTCCTTTTAAAACAAGCAGTTACATTCACCTATATTTTTCTCCACTAGATTTCATCCAATTTGATAAAAGGGTCACTTGGTTTTCAAAATTTTATTTCTCACAGAAGTGATTGATGGAGGCAGGCATATTTGCATGTAGTTACAGAGGAGTGTAGGTGAAGGTTTTTTTTTCTATAACCACTTCTCCAGTTTGTAGATTCCTTAACAATCCAAATTTCAGCAAAACCCCAAGAAAAGTGGCTCCTCTCAGAAATTTCCCACCTTGGAGTGGGAAAGGGGTGCACCACACCAAGTGATTGTACCATTTTTAATTCCCCAGGAGAAATTCAGTAAAGCCATGCCATCGCGTTCACTTAACACAATCTGGTAGCAGTATATTGCAGTGTCCCAACCGTTCCAGCTTTGTGAACTGATGGTAGTAGTATTGACAGTAGGAGGGGGAGAGGAGATGATTCCAGGAGTGCAGTGGGCGAGTACGCAAGTGCGAACAGCTCTATTTGTGCAAGTGGTGGGTGCTTGTGAAAGTTTGCCTGGTTCCAAATGGGCCATGATCCCAGGAGTTGGGGACCCCAGTAAATTGCATTTATTCCCCCTGTGACATCTAATGTGACATCTAAAGCTAATATAATCCTGGTTGTATAAACAGAGGCATAGAATTAAGATCACATGAAATTTAAGTGCCGCTTGATAAAACCCTAGTGAAACCACACCTGGAATATTGCAACAAATCTTGGTCACCATACTACTAAAAAGATGTTGAGACTTGGAAAAAGTTCAGAGAAGAGCAACTAAGATGACCAAAGGCCTGGAGATTAAAACAAATGAAGAATGGTTGCAGGATTCAATTTTGGCTAGTCTAGTGAAAAGAAAGATAGGGGTGACATGATAGCAGTATTCCAATATTTGAGGGGCTGCCACAAAGAAAAGGGGGTCAAATTATTCTCCAAAGAAGCAGGGCAGGACAAGAAACAATGGTTGGGAACAAATCAAAGAGAGAAGCAACCTGAAATTAAGGAGAAACTTCCTAAGAGTAAGGACAATTAATCAGTGGAACAGCTTGCCACCAGAAGTTGTGGGTGCTTCACCACTGGAGGTTTTTAATAAGAGACTTGTCTCAAATTGTATAGATTTTCGTGCTTGAGCAGAGGCCTGGACTTAGAAGACCCCCAAGGTCCCTTCCAGCTCTATTCTATTCTTATTATCTTTTGTAATACTCATCTTCTATCATTCAACTTCTCATTTCTGTTTCATAATAGTTTTTTCTATTTCTGTATATGGAGTGTGGGGATATTTTTATATATAGACTATATGAACTATTTCTTTTTTTCTCATTGCATCTAATTTAGTGACTCTGCTCAGGTCCCCTCACATCTTTTTGGCAATGAGTTGCTATGTCTCTCTCATTACCAACAGCAACTATATTATCAACCCTTTCCTTCCACAGTTTGTGCAGACCGCAACTTAATTTGAATCTCCCCAAATAAGCAGAGAAATTTCATGTGCTCATTAAAATATACCATTTTGAATACTGTGTGAAGTGATTTAACAAACAAGTTGGTAGGAACACATTTTATGATGTATCATTGCTTGTAAAAGTATTTAGGAGCTGGTTTGTAGGGTTGTTTTTTTTCCCTTCCAGCCAAGTGTACAAATTGGTGTGGAAATAGAGCCAAATAGTACATACAGATGGTAAAATAAGAAATCTGCCAAAAACAAAATAGAATAATTGTATGTCCCTAGCTGTCTCTTTCTCCTTTTTGAGCAATGTTGCCTGTGGGGTACTCACGATAACCTTCTCCATGTCTACAATTTGTGCAGATGGTCTTTCCATCACTGACAAATTTGCTTTGAATTCCTTAAATGCAATTACCATCAAACTCAGCCCAAGTCCAAAAAATTGAGTCTGTGTTACTTGCACAGAATGTACAATAATGGAATAATCTGAGGCTGCAATAATTTATGTTGCTTTGTTCTGAGCTTACAAGAACAAATCAAGCTACTGAGAGATCTCTTGCACTGTCAGTGACATGGAACAGAGAAATTTAATCACATCAGTGCAGGGGGTCAAAGTTTTTGGAAGCTATTTCCATATTTATTGACATACTCAATTTATATCCTTAATTTTTTTATAAGAGGTAAACTTTAATTGCAGAATACATTTGTCTTTTGCAGCCAGTAAATATTCTATTCATCTTTCAAATATTTCTCTTCCTTATTTAAATAAATAACCAGATTGGAAGTTTCTTTTAGTTTTAGTGGGGTTGAGTCTAAGGAAGTGTTATTACTGTATGTCCAGTTTGAAATTCTACACGGAGCTGAATTGGGATGGGAAAGCAGAACAGAATCCTAGAGTCAAAGGAAACCAGCAAGACCAATTCTCTAATTAGAGCAGAAATCCAAATTACAGCAGCCCAGCCAGACAGCTGCCTAAGCCTTCAATGGATGGCATCCAATAGAGAAAAGCCTACCATCTTTTGAATAACTGATTTTACTGTCAACCTGTTCTTAGCACCGTGATTTGTTTTGCTAACACTGAATTGGATGTCTCCCTTCAGTTACTTAAGGGTATTTCTTGTGAATTTTGCATTCTGTGATAATAGAGAACATCTTAATCTTAACATCTTCATCTTCCTTTGTGTGACACCTTTCTGAGTATTCCAAAGTTACTGTTGTAGGGTTCTGCAGGACTTTAGATCTGTAGACAGAATGGTGCAGGGAAGAATTCTGATGAACAATGCATTAGTACGAAGCCATCTACCCTTTAATTTTTTTTCTTAAAAATGATTGTTGGGAAAGCCTAAAGCCTTCCTGGAAATGAATAAAGACTAGTGTTTTGTAGCAAACCAGTTTTGTTTTAATTGTATTTAAAATGGAACAGATGCCCTGAAAGCTGTCAATTAAAAGAAATGTCCAGAGCAAGGGTCATCAAACTTGGCAAGTTTAAGACTTGTGGACTTCAACTCCCAGAATTCCTGAGCTATCATGACTGGAAGAGGAATTCTGAAAGATGAAATCCACAAATCTTTAAGCTGGTCTGGTCTGGAGTCACATCAGGGATCCCTGGTCTGGAGTCACATCAGGGATCAGGGGCACTGTTACATTAAGTAGGAATTTCATCCAAAACATGAACCACTGTTTTGCCTCAATAGCGTAAAAATACTTCCCTTGGCCTATTTTCATACCCTGTCAGATGTTGCTGCTGACAAAATGCACTGAAGAAGACAGCTGGGAGCTAATTGTAAACAAGCATTTGATTAAAGATGCTAATGCAAAAGACAAAGTTGGAAAAAGAAGACAAGCTCATTCTGTTGACAAATAAGAAGATAAAGAAACTGTGAGGGAAATGGGCTGAAACAACAATGCTTCTGTCTGAAAACAGAGAAGATTTCCCAGAAAGAAGAACATTCTCCTGGATTTCACCTCCTGAGGAAAAATGTTGGTTCCTACTTTCTCATTCTCCTTTTCAAAGGCTAGGTCCCACTGGCCGACGGATGCAAAACATATGCAAAAAGGACACAGCGGACAAGCAAAATTTCAGGGGTGGCTCCATCTGTTGTTATCTGCTCCAAAAAGTGCCCCAAATTTTCATAAACAGAACGGAAAGGAATGGACGGGGGTAGTACGTAGCGAGGATGGTAAGTGGATGTTCGTAGGAAGCCTAGCGGATGCAAGCAGATGGAAGCGGATGACACATCCGAAGGGCTTCCGGGGGAGAAACGCGAAGCAGACGCATAGCGGAAGGAGCGGATGCATAGCGGATGATGCAGATGCATCACGGATGCCTATAGGATGCATAGCAGATGCAAAGCGTTCACTGCGCATGTGGGGAGGATGAATTGCATCAGCTCCATGGATATAAAAGGATGCAGCTCACAAGCAGTCAGCATTCAGAGGAAAGACGTGCTGCCACAGACATCTTCGAATAACACCATGGTTTGTCAGTCAGGGAAGAAGAGAAACCCTGTGCCTACTCCTGCCAGCCCTGGCAAGAAGGACAGAACCACCATCCCACCCCCTGGCACTGACTCTGAAGCTGCTGGTGGTGCTGGTGCTGCTGGTGCTTCTCCTGCTGCTGCTGTTGGTGCTGCTGTTGGTGGTGCTGCTTCTCCTGCTGGTGCTGCTGGTGCTTCTCCTGCTGCTTCTGCTGGTGATGGTGGTGCTGCTGCTGTGGTGGACCAGCCCCAAGGCCCTCAAAGCCCTACTGCTCAAGCCCCTGAAGGCTCTGCTGCTCAAGCCCCTGCCAGAGGGAGGAAGAGGCAAGGGAAGGAGAAGGGAGAGAGGAAACAGTACACCCTTTCCGAGGAGCATGAGGAGGAGGTGCTGGAATGGCTGAGGGAGAACAAGTACCTGTGGAGAAAGGACCACAGACTCTATCGTGGCACCAAGAGGAAGCAGGCAGCTTGGAGAGACAAGGCAGAGAGCCTGGGCTACACTTCAGACCTACTCCTTGGATGATGGAAGCACATGCACACCTTGTATGGCAAGCTACACCTCAAGAAATCCAGGCAGGCCGTTGTCAAGCTCACTGACCAGGAGATGTACATCATGGCCAAGTGCAGCTTCCTGGAGGGTGAGGTCCGCCACCAAGGAGCAGCCTCTCTGACAACCCTCTCTCTCAGACAGCCCACAGACAGCCAATCCTCTTCCAGCCAGGAGACAGCTACCATGTCCAGGCAGGTGTCTTCGGAGGGCCCCATGGCAGAGAGCCCCCCCGAACAGCTGCACTCCCCATGCCAGAGGATGTGGAGGATCCCCTGTCACAAATGGAGGAAGAAGCGGCAGCCACCAGAGACCAACCTACACCCACACCCAGCTCCACCACCACAGAAAGCAGGCAGAGAGGCAGAGGCAGACTGGAGGGCCAGAGCCACACTGTCCTGTTGGAGATCAGGGACACAATCAAAACCAGCACAGATCTTCTCTCTCAGCTGGTCCACAGCAACATACCATCCTTGAACTGGAAGCCCTTCATCATATACGTGAGCCAGACCCTCATGGACCTGCCCAAAGCCCAGTACCAGGTGATGAAGCAGAAGATCACAGCACTTCTGCACAACCCTCCAGGCCCAGCTGAACCTGCTCCGACCCAGTCCAGGTCTGCTCTTCCAACCCAGGCAATGTCACAGTCCTTCTACGGCTTTCAACAGCCCTTCATCTACTAAGGCTATGAGTACCAGGACTTCCCACAGCAGAGGCAGCCCTTCCTAGTCCAGGCCCAGGTTCATCGCACGCCACAGATGCCTCACCTAGCCCAGCTGCAGACCAGACAGCCCCACTACACTCCTCCTTCCTCCACCCCACAGCCAAACCCCTCAATGGACAATCTGTCATCAGTCTTGGCCCTAACATCCCAGGTCCTTGATGAAGGGCCTCTCAACCTCATGGGACTGAGTCAGCTCTCTGAGAGCTTCCTGAACACACCATCCCCTGTTGTACTCTTAGGGCGAAGAACCCCAATGGTGCCTCAGACCAGCACTCAAGCCACAGCCACCGCCACAGTCCCTGCCCGCTTGACAGCTGAGACCATGGACATGCCTCAGAGTGACTGAGAATAGTGCCAGAGACTGATTTGTTACCTGTTCACTTTATCTTTGCTTAAATACACTTTACTTGGTTCATTTTGCTTTTTTAATAAAGTCATACAGTTTACTTAAGACAGTTATTAATAAAGGTTATCTTTGCTTTGCACACTTGGTTCATTTTATTTACTTAATGAAGTGTTGGTGAAAACTTTGAAAAAATGGTTAAGCCTTTTGCATGCTTGTGGGTTGGGTAAGAATAGTTGTGGGACAGGTAAGGATAGCTGTGGGATAGATAAACCTCCAGTGCAAGCATAGTGGTACTGTATGGTCCACCCTCCCAGCTGCCACACATATGGCCCTTTTTTATCAATAACAATTGATTCATTGATCAACACATTTCAAAATAAACAAAGCTCTTTATTAATGCCCTATGCATTGTCGGACCACTCAACATACATGGCACAATCTCATCAGCGTTATGAGACAGGCTCAAGGAAGCATATATTAACCATTTATCATCCTGTCTTGCCACTCCACTGCTCCAGCTGTGGAGTTGCACCAGTGTTTCAGGAGGTTGCGCTGCTTCTTCCCTTCACCTGAAGCTCTGTTGGGGCCTTGTACATCCACAGTGTCTATCAGGTTTAGTCCTTGCCTCCATTCCCCAGGCTCCATGTCTCCATTCCCTTGTTGGCAGTCCACAAGCCTGTTCTTCAACACTGGGTAGCAGGTGCGCATGAGATTATGCAGGATGCAGCAAGCTTCCACGATGCTCCTCACAGTCTGTGGGGGATGCTGCATGGTGGTGAAAAGTACCTGGAACCTCTTGGCCAGGATGCCAAAGGCGTTCTCCACCACCCGTCTTGCCCTGGAGAGCCTGTAGTTGAAGATCCTCTCTTCACGGGTGAGGTATGTGGAATTGTAGGGCTTCATGAGGTAGGTTCTGAGGGAGAAGGCGTCATCACCCACAATGAAGTAGGGCACATCTTGTGTGTCATTGGGTAGGGGGTCTGGATCTGGAAAACCCATGATGAGTTCCACCTCTGATACCACTCTTCTGCAACTTTCCTCCAGCCTTCCTCAGGACACTGGAGGAGCTCCTCCATGTATTCTTCGGTGTTGGCCTGCACCACTTCTCTGACCACAATGCTGACGCTGTTGTGTGGCACCCTTCAGGCATAGTGCATGTTTCTGTATGTGGTTCCAGAGGTCAGGTGGTGCAGAGTCAGTGCCACCTTCAGTCCAGGGTCCAGACTGGGACGGAAGTTGGTGCTTGGTCAACCTGGGACTCAGATGCTGTGCAATTTCGTCAAACATGGCTGGTGGCATCCTCATGAAGTGCTGGAATGCATGAGGGTCTTCATTCCTCAGCTCCATCATCAGCTTGTGATAGAGTCCAAACTCCACTCTTCTCCTGATCCATCGTTGGACCGACACAGCTCTTGGACGTCTCCTTCTTCTCCTTGCGTAGAAAAGGTGAAACAGTCTGAAGAGGGCTTGGTTCTGGTGTTGAATGATGGCAGCTACCATAAGGAGTGTGTGATGATCCATGGTGGAGATCAATGGATGATGTGGAAGAGCAAGACGAAGGGTGAAGAGGTCTGTACACCACAGCTGCTGGACTGATAGTGAGATCCAGATGATTTCTTCCACCTTTTTATAGGAAATGTCGGTTTTCCACTAGGTGTCCTTCCACATACTCTAGGCATACTCCAGACATCCCAAATATCCAAGATACGTCCCATATACGAACGTTTTGTCCGTTTTAATGCTTTATATATGAGATGCATCCGCTTACATCCTCTCTATTTCC
>BLBF01014172.1:0-12194 GCA_015471245.1 Laticauda colubrina
GTCAAACAAAAATAAAGTCACAGATTTCTTCTTTGTTCAGGATGTCCTTTCAAGTCTCAATCAATTTACTATACAAAAGAAATTTCTCACCCAACCGATACACGCTCATTTAAATCACTTTCTTTCCGGAGCTGTCCCGACTTCAGCAGTTTTGGAGGCTGCCTTTCCGCTGCCAGCAAAAGGGCTTCTCCCGGATCAAACCAGAGATTTTGTGGTATCTCTGGGATCCTGGGACTATGCCCTTCACGATCCCCATCTCTACGGGACGGTTTAGGTCCGTTAGGACCGACCAGGGGCGAAAATATCAGCTGCGATCTCAGAGCCCCGAGATCGCAGCTGTAACACCGAGACGAAGCTCCGCCTTCTCCGGATTCAGTCTTAATGTATATGGTCAATAAGATATTGAATGGTTCTTTTTCAGACCATTATTTTTTGATAATCATCTCCAGATTCATCACTAGAAGTTTTCTATTTTATATATTCTCACTATCCAGCTTTCCCAGTGCATAATTATCTCTTGTAAAAGCATTGCTTTAATTTATCACAGTCTTTGAATTACAACCAAAATTGGGGCCAGAATTTCTATTGCTAATCAATATGCTTGTAAAGTCAGTTGCATCTGATTTTTTTTGCCAATGTTGTTTAGCAACTCTTGCGCGGTTAAGTGAATCACATAGTCGTGAAGTGAATATGGCTTCCCCCATTGACTTAACTTGTTGGAAGCCAGCTGAGAAGGTTGCAAATGGTGATCACACGACCTCAGTATTTTAAAATGTTCATAAATGCATGTCGGTTGCTAAGCATCCAAATTTTGATCACATGGAGGTGCTATGATGGTTGTAAATGTGAGGATCAATCATAAGTCACTTTTTTCAGTAATATTTTAATAGACTCTAAATGAGGGCTACCTGCATGCTTTTATTTAGAAATCAAGGACTATCTGCGTGCTTTTATTTAGAAATATCCCTAAGGTTCATGATTTCTCATTTGTATTATCCCCATATTTAAACCATTTCTTCTTCAGTTCACTGTCCATCTCAATGTGTTCCTGAACTGAAAAAACTACTTCTACTTTTCCATACCTTTCATTCTCCCTGTAAATAGTCTGTCTTGAGATTGTTCTTTCTATATATTATATTTATAAGAAAGGCTATTAAAGAAAAATTGATTCCCCAATATCATAGATATTTGCCAAATATTTGTCCATTTTTCAAAATTAGAAACCACTGGGCTAATAACAGGTATAAAACATAATCCCATGCCTTAGTAAAAGGCAACAGTGACCAAAAAAGTTGGTATAAAATAAGAAGTGGGACCACAATAAATTTAAAAGGGATATAAAGAAGAGGGGGAGAAGGTTTCTTTAGATGAAAGGGAGTTGTTATGAGAATTTTCTATAGTAAAGCAGGTTAAATGTCTCCATTTATTTAGTCATATATTTCCAAAGTGGATTGAATAACCTTTTTATATGATTTTTAGGGGGGAACTTTAACCTTCATTATTATGAAATATAATTTAAAAAAAAAATGCTGGGATGAAATCATGCTTGTATTCTCTATATCATATACTACTATCTTACATCCTATTTTCTAGGAATCTTTCTTTTCTCATATATCTTTCTGTTATACCAATGACTATTATTTAAACTAATTATGAATTATGAATTGAAAACATGAAATAAAAAGAAACGTAGGACAGAAAGCAGGTTTTGACCAGTTCTGGAGGACCAGTAGTGGAAATTTTGAGCAGATCAGAGAACCGGCAAATACCACCTCTGACTGGCCCCACCCCCATCTATTCTCTGCCTCTCAGCTGATTGGCTGAGTCTTCGTTGGTTGCCCTGCACAGGAGAATGGAGCTGGAAAGCAGGTTAGTGGGGTGGGGAGGGAATGGGGATTTTACAGTATCTTCCCCCTGGAGTGGGGTGGGAGTAGAGATTTTACAGTATCTTTCCCCTGCCATGCCCACCAAGCCACGCCCACAGAACTGGTAGTAAAAAAAATTGCCCACCACTGGACAGAACCATGTATGAAAATTAATATGTATTTGAGAACTATTGCATATACCAAATTCCATATAAAATTTGCAAGTATGACATTGCAAAGCTAAGATTCATCTAAATTCCAAATGTGCAGTAAATAAGAAAAGAGTCTACTTGTTTCACTTTCTTGGTAAATATATTGTGTACATGAGTTTGTGTCTGTATAGAATATGTTCTAATAAATAAAGAAGCCATTGATTGTACACCAGGGTTGTAATGTGGGGAAAAGTATTGGAAAAACATTGCAGACTTTTAATATCTAAATTATTCAGTATGATATTAAAATTATTTTTAAAAACTTATTTTGTTTATAATTTTCCAGTGCAGTGAATATATAAATTGAACACAGTCTGCAAAAAGTGATCAATTATCATTTTACAGAACTTAGAGAGAGGAATACTTATTAGGAAAACTGAAATAATGAAGTTTTGTGGGGTACCTTCAAGATTAATAAATATACTTTGAGTTTTAGTGGACAGAATTCATAAAAACTTGTCATATAACAAACACACTAATCTTTAAAGTTCCACAGCATGCTTTGATATTTTTTTTTAAACACGACCTTGTTTATGTTGATACACAAAGTATAGAATCAATTTCTGGACTGCCATTTTTTATGGGTTTTTTTGCTGGCTTATTGTGATAGCTTTTCGGCTTTCTAAGATCATAAAAATCTAATAATGATTTTAAAGGGATTGGATTTGAGATTCATGATAGACATTGCACAAAGTGATCCCATATTGCATAACACGAATTACTTGTCTAATTTTTTTGACCTTTAATAGCCCTGATGTGTTGTCTGAGCCTCTCTATTAGCAACGGATCATAAAATCTCAGAAATGAAATCTAGATAAGAGCACACTACATGGGGCTACACTTGAAGAGTGTCTGGAACCTTCAGCTATTACAAAATGCAATTGTGTGGTCGATTCTTTGCACCTCTAAAGTGACCCATGTTACACCACTGTTCTGTGAGTTGTACTGGCTGCTGGTTTGCTTCTGGATCCAGTTCCAGGGGTTGGTTTAAATCTCTTCATAGCATGGGTCCATGTTGTCTGAGGAACTGTTTCATCCCAATGGGATTAGTCATACTTAGCATAAGATGTATTTCTTCAGACCCTTTGGCCAAGGAATTTTGGCTGGTGGGGTCCAGGAGAAAAGTTTTTTTTCTGCATGGCTTCCATTCTCAGTCTGGAACATCCCAGGGTGGGATCCACATCCACCCTTTTGGCCTTCTCAAAGGCCTTGAAGACACCGCTAGACAAACTGGTCTCGGGCTCCAATAGGGAAGTTGTATCCTGGAGGTGATTAATGGATTAGGATTGGAATTAGAATTACAGATTTGGAAAGGACCTTGGAGGACTTCTAATCCAATCTCCTGCTCAGGCAGGAAACCCTATACTATTTCAGACAAATAATGATTGGATTGGATTGGATAGATGCCACCTTCTCCTCTGTGTGCTCTTTGCTTCCATCCTTGCTATCTTGCTCAACTGAATTATAAATTTATGGTCTTCATTTATTGTTTTAATGATTTATATAGTATTTTTATTGAATGACTGAATATCTAGATTGCTTCAGTGAGATGAGTGGCATTGAAGTTAAGCAAACAAACACATAAATGAATAAATAGATCTGCTGAACAGAATGTTGTAGATTTCTTTATCTGGCCATTGTTTTGGGTACTGGTTCTCTTGGGCAGAGATGGTATTCAGCAGGTTCTGACCAGTTCTAGAAAACAGGTCGCAGAAATTTTGAGTAGTTCAGAGAACCGGCAAATCCCACCTCTGACTAGCCCCACCCCCATCTATTCTCCGCCTTCTGAGTCCCAGCTGATTGCCTGGGTCTTATTTGGTTGCCCTGCATAGGCGGACGGAGCTGGAAAACAGGTTAGTGGGGTGGGGAGGGAATGGGGATTTTGCCACAACCTTCTCCCAGGAGTGGGGAGGGAATGGAGATTTTACAGCATCCTTCCCCTGCCACGCCCACCAAGCCAAGCCACACCCACTAAGCCTTGCCCACAGAATTGGTAGTATTTTTTTTTAATCCACTGCCCCCTCTGCCCTCAAGGTTATTCCTTCTGTCCCCTACATCCTGATGCCATAGACCAAGGTCCATCTAGAAGATAGGATTGCCTAGCATCAATTATCTTTTAGACTTGGAGTTCTTGCTGACTTCTTCCTACTTTATGTGGAGAGAATCTCATCACTAGTTGACTTAGATGTGACTCTGGTTTGTATGGATATTGATTGTTCTGTTATTATTTATTGCCTTTTAACATAGATGTTCAATCTTACAGTGGGTGTTTTATATTCTCATAATGTCATGTACCACAAAGAATCTTTTGACTATGACTATATAGACATTTAATAAACGTTGACACAATATTCCGTGTGGTTTTTCTGAACTTGGAGCCAGTGAATTATAACTGTGATTATACAGCAGTGTTTCTGATTGGGTTTGTTCCTTTCTAACTCTCTTCTTTTTTAGCAATTGCATGAGACATTTTGAAGGATGAATCTGTTAGTCCAAAGAAAGAATCTTGCAAAAGTCTTTTAGGAAGCAAAAGCCTTGGAGCTTAAAATGCATTTCACCCTGCCTGACAGATTCAAGACAAGGACACCATCCAACATTATGATGAAACAAGCACTACTGGGGGAGCTAAAAATTTATATCACAAATATTTTCCCATGGATTAACTGGTTTTAGTTGGCAAGTCCAAGCCAGCCAGGTCCTTGAGACCAAGCTATTATTCACACACATGCCATCATTGTCCCAATCCTCAAATGTCACAGAGATTTTTTAAAAATGTCTCTAAATTCTGTGATATGGATGGGGATAAATCATAATAGCCTATTCAAATTTTCAGGAAAATATGTGTAATTATTTTTCAAAGTATTATAAGGAGAACTTTTTCATTGATAGGTGATTAGATGTGTGGAAAACAATGTATTTGCTTAAAATGTACTGTTGCTGTCCACTAGACACAAGACCAGTTTTTCCCAAACACCATCACTCTGCTAAACAACTAATTCCCTGCTTGTATCCTTATTGACTGTTTCCTAGTATGATTTGATTGCTTATTGTACCCTATGACTATCATTAATTGTTGCACCTTATGATTCTTGACTCTTGACAAATGTATCTTTTCTTTTATGTACACAAAGAGCACATGCACCAAGACAAATTCCTTGTGTGTCCAATCACACTTGTCTAATAAAGAATATATTCATTCATTCATTTTTACAAAGGAAAATAATTTTAATGGCTTATTTCTATCCTCATCTCTGAGAACATCAGTAGGCATACAGTTTGTACAGATGGTCTTCAACTTCAGATAGTGTTCAATTCATTTAACAATCATTCAACGTTATGATGGTGCTGAAATACTTGTTCCTTGCAATTAAGGCTGTTGCAGCATCCTTGCAGTCACATGTTCAAAATTCATATCCTTGGCAACCATCATGGATTTATGATGGCTGCAGAAATCCAAGGTCACATGATAGCCATTTGTGGTCTTCCAGTTGGCTCCTAAAAAGCAAAGTCAACAAGGGAAGCCAAATTACTGAATAACCATGTGCTTCACTTAATCACTATGGTGATTTATTTAAAAAAACATGGTGAAAAAGTCATAGAACTAAGGAGAAATTTCCTGATAGAATAATTAATCAGTGGAAAGAATCACCTCCTGAAGTTGTGGATGTTGCATCAATGGAGTTTTTAAATAAGAGATTGGACAAGCATTGATCTGAAATGGTATAGGGTAGTTAGATTGGAAGACCTTTAAGGTCCCTTCCAACTCTGTTATTCTGTTATTGTGTCATAAAATTGGGTACAATTCAGTTAACAATTGTTTCACTTGGCAGTTAATTCTGGCCGTAATTCAAGGACTACCTGCATTTCAATTTTGGATCTCTGGAAAGTCACTTGATGAGTTATGAGCTTGATGCTACCAACCTTAAAACTTTCAGCTCACAGGGCTTGTTAATAACATCAAAACTTCTCCATTCTGCCAAAATAAGTGCATTTGTTCTAGGTGAAGAAACATCAAAATTTATGGCACTTCCAAGACTTCTGAAACTGGGAATTGTATAAATTCTAATCAATTGTCTTCTAACTGTGACTTCCAAGCATGGCAGATAAAATAAAATGTTCTCTGTTCCTTTCATTTATAGGTCTTCTGAGTATGAAAAATTCTGCTAACCATTTTCTCCAACCCCATCCTGAATATAAAAGTACGATGGTTAACTCTTCAGCCAAGGGTACAAACCAAATATTGCACACTGTATAAACTTGATAAATAGTCTTATTTGAAAAGGAAGGGCATCATTTTTTTCTGGAATCCAAGTTGATTAAGTTTGTTTTATATTATTTTAGATAACTATTCCATTTATTTTCATTTGTACCATGAATACTGCCTGTGTCTCTAAGAAAATAGGGAAAGTCCCTCCCTCAGTTTTATTGTTTGAAATATATGCCCCCACACAAGACTTCATTGTAGAGGGAAGATCCTCACCACATTAATATTTTTTATGGGACAAAAGGAAAAATATTAAAAGGCGGTGAGTAATCATTTTCATTTCCATAATCTAATTTTAATCTTGATCCTATTCCACTTAATTACTTAAATGAAATGAATTTTAGTTTCCCCTGCCTGACTCCAGCTACTCTTAGTTTTGGAACAGCTCCTCCCCCCAATATTAGAAAGTGATGGTTAGATCAAAAGCACCAAGTTCCTAGTCATTCCAGTGGGACGCATTTCTTGCTGATAACCTCAATAGAACCAAGTTGAATTGCTGTGTTCCTTATCAAAAGTAACAACATGTTTACACTACAGATGGTCATCTTCACTCATTTTTAATATTAAAGTATTAACTGGATATCTATCTCAGATCACCAACGATGCCTTATGCTGGTTCTTCTAGAGGCTACCTGGAGCCAGTAGCTCATAGTCCTCTGGAATGCTGGGAACTGTAATTTTAGCCTATCTGGACAGGCAGTAGGTTGGAGAAGACTGTAGCAATACAGCTGGACAGAACTGATATTGTAAGTAACATATGATAAAAGCCTAACCCAAGTCACACAGGTGGGGTGGGGTGGGGTTGTTTCACAGATTTGAAAGACCACGTTCATGTCCTGCTGTGAGAGAAATGCAATATTTTCTCCATTTTCTTCACAAATAATTGTTTGAATTAGAGATGCAAGGAACTTGGGTTGTCTTGGGCCTTTAGAAGTGAATATGACATTTGACAAGATTGAGAGATTTTAATAATGCACTAAAGAAAATGCCTTTAACATAGATTGGTTTCCCAACCATTATGACTTTAAGATATGTGAACTTCAGTCCCCAGAATTCCCAGCCAGACAATTCTCCATGCTTGCTGGGGAATTCTGGGAATTGATGCCCATATGTCTTAAAGTTGCCAAGCTAGGGAATGGAAAGGAAAACCTTGGTGCCACCATCCCAGCACTGCCATCTTGCTTTGGTTACCTCACCATGACAATTTCAGCATTGCTATCTTGGCAGAGGACAAATCACCATGGGAAACTCACTGAGGGACAACTTGGCAAAAAAAAAACCCCACGTACCTGTCTTCGCGAGAGATGATATCAACCATGGCATTGCAATGGCCCACAACACAAGATCCAGCCTGTGGGCACAGCTGGTCAGTCAAGTTGGAGCACGTATATTCCACATGGCTGTCTGTGGTGTCTCATTGCACTGCCCGCATGTGAGAGGTGTCACAATATATTCATGAACTGGAATAGAGCTTAGTAACAAGGTCAGCCAATGAGAGCTGAAGTGAAGGCTGAAACTTAGAGAGAATCTGGGTGTGATTTATCTCTGTTTTGTGCTTAGTTCTAAAGTGAAAAAGAAACTAATTTGCTTGCTTGCTGAAAACTAGAGCTCTGCTCTGAACTTGTAACATGCCTGCTTCTGTTTGAGTTTGCTCCATGTTGGAGAAATCTACAACTGGTATTGTAAAATTTACTTTATATGTTTATAAAGAAATTAAATGAAGCTTCAGCCATCTGTGTTTACTTTTCTGGCACTGAATTTATGCTGTAAAACTCTGAACAAAAGGTGTCTTTCTCCTTGGCAGGTGACAGGTGGGCAGCATAACATGAAACTGGCATTGATGCCACCCTCCCACAAGGGCCCACGGGAAAAAAGGAACAACCAAATATGGTCTGGGTGGAAGGCCTCCCCAGTGGGCAGCAGGCCAGATGCACCTCTCAACATGGGCAGCACAATGCCGAGACTGGGAATAGCCGAATGCAGCCTGGTTGGAAGGCCTCTCCAGGTGAGTAATAAGTGGGACATATCTCTTGTGCATGAGCAGGAATGGTGATACCATAGATAGCCATGCAGAGCATATGTGCTCCGATCTGACTGACCAGCTGTGACCACAGGAGGCTAGATCTGGAGATTCAGCCCATCATGACACCACAGTCCATGGTTGCCTCCAAAAAAAGACTCTATGAGGGGGAGCTCGAGTTGCCCTATAGTGAGTTTTCCCTGGTGATTTGCCCAGTGTTGAGATGATGGTTGCAAGATAGCCATGGTAAAAGATGGAGGCGCCAAGATATCATAGACCTGGCAGGGAAACACTGTCTCTTCTTAATCTTTTATCAGGTCATGTTGAAACATATAAGAAGTCTATTTCTGTCTAATCTAGAAAAATTGGCACTATACCTACTTCCTTCCTGACCAGTATGAGATTAAAAAGACATCTCCTAGTAAGGCAGTTTACTTATAAAAATATCTGGGCATCCATGAAATGTATCTCACCATCCTTCATGATCATGAAAGGGCATCATTATTTCTTTTCAAGGAATCTTCAAGTTGATTATCTAATAGCTCAAGGCAGGGAATGTAAGGCCCGGTCCCACTGGCCGACGGACGCAAACACATATGCATAAAGGACACAGCGGATGAGCAAAGTTTCAGGGATGGCTCCATCCACTGTCATCCACTCCAAAAAGTGGTGAAAATTTGCATAAACAAAATGGAAAAGAATGGAAAAGAATGGATGTGGGTAGTATGTAGCAGGGATGTTAAACGGATGTTCATAGGAAGCCTAGCGGATGGAAATGGATGACACATCCGAAGGAGTTCCGGGGGAGAATTTCGAAGTGGACGCATAGCAGAAGAGGCAGATGCATAGCGGATGAAACGGATGCATCACGGAAGCCTATAGGGAACAAAAGGGATGCAGCGCGGATGTATATCGGATGCAAAGTGTTCACTGCACATGCGGGGAGTATGAATTGCATCAGCTCCGTGGATATAAAAGGATGCAGCACACATGCAGTCAGCATACAGGGGAAAGATGTGCTGTCACATACATCTAGCAGAAACACCATGGTTCGTCAGTCAGGAAAAAAGAGGAAGCCTGTGCCTACTTGTTCCAGCCCTGGCAAGAAGGCCAGAACCAGTATCCCACCCCCTGGCACTGACTCTGAAGCTGCTGCTGCTGCTGCTGCTGTGGTGGACCAGCCCCAAGGCCCTCAAAGCCCTGCTGCTGAAGGCCCTGCTGCTTAAGCCCCTGAAGGCCCTGCTGCTCAAGCCCTGAAGGTCCTGCTGCTCAAGCCCCTGAAGGTCCTGCTGCTCAAGCCCCTGAAGGCCCTGCTGCTCAAGCCCCTGAAGGCCCTGCTGAAGCCCCTGCCAGAGGGAGGAAGAGGCAAGGGAAGCAGAAGGGAGAGAGGAAACAGAACACTGTTTCCGAGGAGCATGAGGATGAGGTGCTGGAATGGCTGAGGGAGAATGAGTACCTCTGGAGAAAGGGCCACAGACTGTATCGGGACACCAAGAAGAAGCAGGCAGCTTGGAGAGACAAGGCAGAGAGCCTGGGGTACACTGCAGAAGTACTCCTAGGATGGTGGAAGCACATGCACAACTGGTATGGCAAGCTACACCTCAAGAAATCCGGGCAGGCCGCTGTCAAGCTCACTGACCAGGAGATGTACGTCATGGCCAAGTGCAGTTTCCTGGAGGGTGAGATCCGCCACCGAGGAGCAGCCCCTCTGAGACCCCTTTCCCTCAGACAGCCCACAGAAAACCAGTCCTCTTCCAGCCAGGAGCCAGCTACCCTGTCCAGACAGGTGTCTTCAGAGGGCCCCACGGCAGAGACCCCCCCGACAGCTGCACTCCCCATGCCGGCAGACTTGGAGGATCCCATGGAGGATGACGCCCTGCTGTCACAAATGGAGGAAGAAGCAGCAGCCACCAGAGGCCAACCCACCCCCACCCCCAGCTCCAGTGGATGCAGGCAGAGAGGCACCCTGGAGGGCCAGGACCACAGTGTGCTGTTGGAGATCAGGGACACAATGAAGACCAGCACAGAACTTCTCTCTCAGCTGGTCCACAGCAACATACCATCCTCAGACCAGAAGCCCTTCATCACCTACGTGAGCCAGACCCTCAGGGACCTGCCCGAGGCCGAGTACCAGGTGATGAAGCAGAAGATCACAGCACTTCTGCACAACCCTCAAGGCCCAGCTGAAGCTGCTCCTATCCAGTCCAGGTCTGCTCCTCCAGCCCAGGCGATGTCACAGCCCTTCCACGGCTTTCAACAGCCTCTCACCTACCAAGGCTACGACTACCAGAATTTCCCACAGCAGAAGCAGAACTTCCCAGTCCAGGCCCAGGTTCATCGCATGCCACAGATGCCACTCCTCACGCAGCTGCAGACCAGACAGCCCCACTACACTCCTCCTTCCTCCACCCCACAACCAAGCCTGTCAACGGACAATCTGTCATCAGTCTTGGGCCTGACATCTCAAGTCCTTGATGAAGAGCCTCTCAAGCTCACGGGACTGAGTCAGCTCTTGGACAGCTTCCTGAACACACCATCCCCTGTTGTACTCTCGGGGCCAAGCACCCCAATGGTGCCTCAGACCAGCACTCAAGCCACAGCCACCTCCACAGTCCCTGCCCGCTAAACAGCTGAGACCAGGGACATGACTTAGAGTGACTGTGAATAGTGTCAGAAACTGAGTTGTACTTGTTAAGTTTATCTTTGCTTAAGACACTTTACTTGGTTCATTTTGCTTTTTAAATAAAGTCATAAAGTTTACCTAAGAAAGTTAATAAAGGTTATCTTTGCTTAACAGTTTACTTGGTTCATTTTGCTTATTTAATAAAGTCATAAAGCTACCTAAGAAAGTTAATAAAGGTTATCTTTGCTAAAGACACTTGGTTCATTTTTTTTTACTTAATAAAGTGTTGGTGAAAACTTTGAAAAAATGGTTAAGCCTTTGCATGCTTGTGGGATAGATAAGGATAGTTGTGGGATAGATAAACCTCCAGTGCAAGCATCGTGGGACTGTATGGTCCACCATCCCAGCTGCCAAACATATGGACCTTTATTATCAAAAACAATTTATTCATTGATCAACACATTTTAAAATAAACAAAGGTCTTTATTAATGCCCTATTCATTGTAGGACCACTCAACATACATGGCACAATCTCATCAGTGTTATGCAACACTTATAAGTCTAAAGGAAGCATCCATTAACCATCTATCATCCTGTCTTGCCACTCCACTGCTCCAGCTGGGGAGTTGCACCAGTGTCTCAGTAGGTTGCGCTGCTTCTTCCCTTCACGTAAAGCTCTGTTGGGGCCTTGTACATCCACAGTGTCTATCAGGTTTAGTCCTTGCCTCCATTCACCAGGCTCCATGTCCCCATTCCCTTCTTGACGGTCAACAAGTCTGTTCTGCAACACTGGATAGCGGGTGCACATGAAATTGTGCAGGATGCAGCAAGCTTCCACAATGCTCCTCACAGTCTCTGGGTCATGCTGCATGGGGGTGAGAAGTATCTGGAACCTGTTGGCCAGGATGCCAAAGGCGTTCTCCACCACCTGTCTCGCCCTGGACAGGCTGTAGTTGAAGATCCTCTCTTCACGGGTGAGGTATCTTGAAGTGTACGGCTTCATGAGGTAGGTTCTGAGGGAGAACACGCCATCACCAATGATGAAGTAGGGCTCATCTTGTGTGTCATTGGGTAGAGGGTCTGGACCTGGAAAATCCATGATGATGTTGCATTCCAGCCCATCCTTGAGGTCACTTGCATTGTATACCTGGCCATCTGAAGCTGACCCATTGCCTGAAGCATCGATGTACATGAACTTGTAGTCAGCATT